>VWPW01015210.1:0-21487 GCA_013389825.1 Crypturellus undulatus
ATCTTGCACAAGAGTTCCCAGTTCACAGGCTGCCCCAAAGGTGTAAGGCTTGCAGTAACACACGCATTGAGTTCCTTCCACAGCTGGCTCGCCACCATTCTGGCAAGGATGACATTTGCAGGGATCGTTTTCAGCCATATATTCTTCAATGGCTTGTCTTAGGTAATGCTTTTTGACTGAGGAACAGGGTACTTCCTTCACCAGCTCATACAGTGGTGTTAGCTACAAACAGAAGAATAAGAATTTACATTAAAAGCTATATTAAGGATAGAACAGTTTATCAACATTTTGTCATATAAGATAATTTGTGAAGTATATTCCTGGGCATGAGTCTTGAAAGATGCCCTAACTAGTTTGTTAGCTAACTAACTAAAATCTTAAGTTAGTTTTTAACATTAGCTTTTGTCTGCAAAGTCAACTCTAAATTTCTTAAAGTAACTGGCAGCTTAGCTGTTTTTAAACACATTTGAGATAAGACATTACGGCTGAGCTTTGTGTGTACCATAGCACAGTTCATCATTGTGCAATAACCTGTCATGACTAAGCTAATTCCAGTCTAAAAAGCTAGACATTTGCATAAACTATTATGTCATTTTGTTAATCAGTGATTAACGACAGCAGTAAGCAAAAATATTTTTCATTCCTATGGCAGATTTTATATCTTATGTTCTCACATTTAATTGAAAACTCCCTGATGGAATCCTACTGCCTTTATTCTTCAACATTTAAGCTGTTGCCAAAGGGGACTTGGACAGGTAGTGGTGAATGCTCTTGTGCCAACTTCCAGGTGTCTGATTTCCAGTATCCTTAGGCATGACAAATTTGCACAGACATAGAAAAGGGAGAGGTACAAAAGGGTTGTATAGAGGACAGCAGTTTGTGTGGAAGACACACAGACTTGTCAACATATAATTCAGAAAATGGGCTGTTTGAAATCTGGCTTTTTCCCAGTGCTAAGCTGATTCTCAGTTCTTAAGCAGGATTACACTAAAATCACCAAAATCATCAAAACCTTGCAAGACCTGCACATCAGAGGTGAGGGTTGTAATATAGCCAGCTACTTCCTAGAATATTCTTCCTGTGAAATCTTTTTACTTTTATTAAGCTATTTGAATACAAAATAATTGCCAACTACAGCCTGATTAATCACCATCTATAATTTAATCACTTCTTTCCTTGAGTAATCCCATCTGCTCATCTGTGTTTCATGAAAATAGCCTTACCTTTTGTTTGATTACCCTGGGATAGGTTGTCACTGATCCAGCCCAAAAAGAATATCTTTGACTGTTCCCAGCAGGATTATTCAGCTCTAGATAGCTTAGGCCAGCAACAGCACCCGGGCTTCCTCCTTCTATGTAATGGTCTCCCTTAATCTTACTGCCACTACTTCCTGTAGGTTAAGGAAGAGAAATACAGAAAATAGGCACATTGGTATATTTACAAATGGGAACAGAAACAATATATGCAAAAACTGTACTAGCAAGTACTGAGAAAACATATCAGTGCAGAAAGCAATTATGACATTGTCCTCAATAGTAAATACCATGTCAAATCCTGCAGTAGTATTTCCTAAAAAGAGAAAAATATTGGCTTAGGATAAAAATGCAATGCAGAGAAGACAAAAGCTGGAAATTCTGCAATATTTGCAAAGCAGGCTGAGGTAACTAACTTGGTGAGCATCTGTAGAGCGATTTATTCCTTTCTGTCACAGAAACTAACTGCACAAACAGCTCAACACCCAAACTTGCTTGTAACATACATCTCCACATACATCTCCATATCGGCCCTGTTCAAGAGGCCCTGGATACAGTGATGGAAACAGGTTCTATGGCCCTAGGCAAATCAAGCATGCATGAAGAAATCCCACATGTACCGCACATAAGCAATATCCATTTCAACAACTGTATTAGCATCTCTAGATGTAAGGTGTCTGGAAAATATTAGCTGTTGGGAAAGTATTAGCACTAGTTGGGTCTTTGAGAGCCTTTCAAATGGGGCACTCAGTGTCTGGGTTCCACGTGTAAAAGGAGAGTTCTGCAAAGCTACCAACACCTGTTCCTCATTTTGACCGTTCTTTAAGCAGAGATGAAAGCTGGATATATGGGGACTGTGCAAGCTACTGCTGAACATTTACCCGAAGCAGCTCGTAGTATTTCATCCAGTTTAGAACATTCTGTTTTCTTCTTCTTTACAATGAGTGCATTCCAGCCTGATGTGGTACACTTGTACATGTCTGTAAGGCTCAGACCTGCAGAAAATAGATCCATTAATAATACTGTACATTGAAAGTTAATGTATATTTTAAATTAATCTCTCAGTTTCCCATTGATTTGAAAGAGATTTTAGAAAGAGAACTACCACCTTTTCCGCTAGAATTAAGAGGCAGCTAAAAAGCACATCTTTGAGGTGAGGTCCACATGATGCCAAAGCCTGTGGATGGAGGCTGAGACAGGAGTTTTATCCTGCTCTTTACAGTTTTACTCAACCTCTATCTCCAAATAAATGGAGGACTTAAACTTTAATCTTTAATCTTAAACTTTAAGATTTGACATTAAAACTAGCATTAGAATTCAAGTGCAGCCTGATGAGGTCTCAAACTATAACTGTCAGACTCTTACTTGATTTTACAGACTACCTTGAAGAACATGCAAAGAGATATGTTTGTTTGTTTGTTTTCCACTTATTTTCTTGTAACAAATGCTCTAATGCTCTACCTTCGGCTTTCATTTTGTCAGTATCCATTTTAAAAATAACTTTGTAATGTCCTCCTAGGGATCCAGAGTGTAAAAAATGAGTTCCAAAATGTTCAATAAATCTTCGGTAGGTGTTGTAATCATAGACCACAGGAAGGTTGGCAAGTTCCTTCCAGAATGGTTCCGCAAGAGTGAGAAAGTCTGGGCGGTTGTTAATAAACTGAGCGACTTCCACACTGTTCTCAATTACCATCAGCTGCTGACTCTGATGGGAGGAAAATAAAGCAGTCTTGAGTCAGTCATAGAGCCATTTCACTACGACTCAGAAGTTATATATGTTATATTAGCTACTGACCAACAGTATTAGTATTAGTGTCTATATTATTAGTTATGTCTAAGCAACCAAGTGTGAAAAAAATATTCTGAAGATATGAAGTACATTTTTGACTTTCATTTGTAGCTTCTGAATAATCTTTTTTTTCTTCCTGTGTAACAGAAAACTAGTCTAATTAAAATGAATAATGAAAATATCACTATTCACTAATATGATGCAATCACTAATGGTGGTTTCCAGCACTGACAACATGGCAGTAGTAAGGAATGAAGAAGTTTGCTTTGCTCTCTGATTTCTGTAGGAGAGACTTTTTTTTCCTTTTTTTCCTAAAGTGCTCTAGCCATTTTGAGTATATTTTGAGGAAATCTTAACTCCTATACATACCACCACAAGAATGGTCAACTCAGTTTCTCAATATTGCTATTGAACTTTGTTACGAAAAAAAAACATAATATATATATTGTTGTTAGTGTAGTGAAATCAGTTTGTCTTCAGTCAGCTTGAAGAACATCAAATACATGCATTTGTTACTTACTTTTATTTACTCTGAGATAAAGATTTTATCTCTTAAATTACCATTCTTCTCAAATTATTTTTTAACTTTTGTTTTTCAATAAGGCCAAGGCAAAGGCATGATAAGCACTGCAGCTATCTACTGCATAGGATGCTGGCTATCTTTCTTGATTTTCTGCTAGGGAGAAGTGAAATAATTCTGTGATTAAAACTAATTTTATTGTAAGAACTCTTTCACTCCAAGCTACTGACAAAAATATTAAGAAAAAGTGCATTAAACTGTTAGCAGAAAATGAAAAAAAAAAAATTATTAGATGTTGGTATTTTACTTTCTCAAATAAGGAAAAGCAGCTAGCAAATAAATTAATAATAAGGAGGTAAAACGCAAAAGCAACAAATGCAAAATAGCAGCAAACTCATCTTAATTTAGACTAACAACACGCCTGTAAAAGTTTAATGGGATTTTTCTTTTATGGACTTTGTGTTAAAAAATATCTGGATAAAATAAATATTCACAAGTTACTATGAAAGTTCAATCAAAAATCATAACTAGAATATTTATGCAAAATACTAAGTAACACTGATACTCTAAACATACCTTTTGATTGTTTTGCAGATTTTTATTCTGTGAAAATCTGTGTCCATGGTTTGATTTTTCATACCTCCGTGTGCTTCATATAAGACCAGCTACTGTTGAAAAACTCATAACTAAAATCATTCTGAATTTTAACCTAGAAGAGGGAAGATAAAATTCTATAAAAAGAGTTTTATGAAGGATGTTAAAAACAGTAACATAGAGCAGATCCAATACTTTCTGATGCAAAAAAAAGTACCAATACATCTTCAGGCTATATTCATTTGAGACGATACATAAACACTAAAAGAAGTGAACACTGGAAGAATCAGTTGTCTGAAAAGAGTATTACTTGTAAATACATATGTATAAGGTATCTGTATATATATGTGTTTATAAAATAAACTAATATGATGCATTAAGGATTATTTGGTATGCTTTTGATAAGGGAGCAAGAACAAAATCTCTTAGGCATATGACTTGAAATAAGAAATAAATATATAACATGTCTCTGCAAGGTCTCCACGAAACACCCTAAAGCCCTGTGCACAAAAAAATTCTTAGGGTGTTTCAGGTTGCAGATTATGCTAAGGAGGTGTCTTGGCATTCAGTTTTACTGTGAGGGAAGTAGAAATGACATCCGGAAAATGATGATTCTTTTCCCTTTCTTTATACCAACATACTGACAAGTTAATATTTTAAAATAATAAAATGCCATCCTCTCTGGAGATGAATGCCACACCTTTAGCATATGGTGGCATATGAAAACTTCATTACACTGAAGGTTTTTGCTACAGTTGTTTGTTTGATATTTATTCAGGAGACAGTGACATTCAATGGCTTAGGATCCTTCTCTCAGTTCACGGTGGAAGAGCTGCAATTGGAATGAACAGACTGGGTGGAAGGTACAGGCTTCATTCCTTTATGTTTAAAGTAAGCTCCTTGTCACGGGACCTTACCTGTTTTGCCTCACTGTACCTGCTTTAATCAAGACTCTAAAGATAAAGAGTGAAGTTAATGGAAACGTACTTGGAATGTATAAGCAAGAACACTCTCACTCAGCCTGTAGTATTCCCTCCTGTCGCCACTGAACACCTTTCTGCACTGTCCTCCAAAGCTTCTTGTATGAATCACCCTTCCCTTAGTCTCACCAGTAATGGCATCAAAGCTACGAGAAGAAAAACAAGAAACACTATTAAGGCACTCAGCTAGCAGACTTTAGAACAGGAGCTAAAAACTGCACCAAAATTACCCTGTTCCTGTAAGATCTGAATTTGGAGGTGTTTTATCACTATCACATACAGTCCTCTTCTCTTCACATTGATCTTCATCAGCACCATCTTCCTCGCAGTCCTGATCTCCATTGCACACAAGAGACCTGCTAATACACTGACCTAAATCAAAATAACAATGCACATGGATAGGAGAATTTTTTAATCTATTTAAAAATGAATCATCTAATGTTAAAAAAAAAAAAAAATCATTCAATCCCATAGTTCCCAGGATGGCTTGCAAAATGACAGTAGATGTAGACATAAATAAATAAGTGCATATACATACTTGAGGGAACTATAGCTATTCAAGGCTTATAATACATTAAGAAACCAGTCGACTTCTAAATTTATTTCCTGTTTTTCCTGGATTTTCATCCTTTGATCATATCCTGTGTGACTGTGATTGTCCCAAAACATGCTTATTCTGTTGCTCTACCTGTTGAGGTAGTGTGTTGTTTTGTGATGGAAACAGAAACTGTGTAGATAGTAGCATTGCTCTAGGGAACTTTAGCTTTCATCATGTAAGTGATGTCCAAAATGTTTGGATGTATCCTAAAACACAGCTTTGGAGAATCACATCTAAAGCTGCATTCTTTAATTACTCTCTCATAATGAAAAAAAGTATATATATATTACTCCGGGGCAAATTAGTGAGACAGAATGATTTAAGGAGATTCACAGAACTATAATATATTATTTTTAAAGATTTGGAATACACCCAAATGAAATTAAAAACATGCATAGCCAAAGTGGAATAAAAGGAAACTTTCTGTTGAATCAAAGCTGGCTGTAGATCAAGAGTTCTGGGAAGCAATTGTACATTGACCAAATTTCAAGCACTACAAGGTTTTCTTAATTTTAGGGAGTGGGAAACAACAAAAGAAATCTTGATGATACCTGAAAAGCACCTGAACCGATCATCACAGCCATCCTCTGTTGGGCATCCCCGTGTTGGAGTACATTGCCTTGTCTCAAAGGCATCCCCAGAGCAGGGATTTCCCCCAAACTGGCCATAAACTGCTATTGTCCGTCTCCGAATCTGAATGCAAATCAAAGGAAAACTTAGAAAAATACAAGAAAATGCAAAGGAGAAATTCTTTGATTAAGCATATCATGCTTAATCATACTAAATATGCTAAGATCTTCCAACATAAGCAATATCCTAAAGGGAAATGTTAACGGCTAACATTACATGAGCTACTACTTCTTTCTAAAAATATTCTAGTACATTCTCAGTTTAGACCTTTAATTTGGATTAATTCCTTCCTAATTCACGCAAAATAAAAGGAAACGAGGTGGAAAGTCAAAAGCAAAAATAACTTCAACATGAATAGAACTGAAGTGTAAAAATCATCAACTTGTTTTTATTTGGGATAAGATTTGCAACAAACCTTTCTCTTCTTGGCGCCTTTCTCCTCTAATGAAAAATTAACAGAGGTGGTACAAATCAGTTACTGACAGCTGCAAAATTGTCTTAGTTTACAGAATAGTTTCACAGAGGTTTTTGAAACTATCAACAAAATAAACACTGCACTAATTATTTCTTAACACGGATACCATAGCTTTGAAAGGAACATAGAGATGAGAGTGTGGAGACTTTCTCTTCTCTAGAGCCCAATAATCTTCTTATTTTGCTAGGAAAAGTATTTTTGCTTATCCTTTTCCTCCATTTCATCATCATCCCAGAATGGCCTCTTGTGAATTTTTATATCGAACGCGATAGAGTTGTAGACAGAAAATCATGCAATTGAGGTTTAAAAGATACAATGGCTCCCTAATTACTGCAATATGCTTGTGAAGTTATGATTGTATAAAAAGTGTGTCTATATCTACCTGTTTTTTAGTACAGCCATCACACTCAGACCAAGGGCCAAAAGCATTCCAGCGGCAATGGACTGGATGGGAAGGGTTGCTTGCTCCAAGAATGTTTTATGTCATTTTTAGGGGTCAAAAAGAAAAAAAAAAAAAAGAGAGAGAGAGAGAGAGAGAAAAACGTCAGGGACTGCAATCATAAGTATTGGTGCAAACAGCAAGGCAAATCTTCAATAAAAATATTGTGTATGATCAGACACCCTTTGAAACCACTGAGATTTGCTTTTCAAAGGTGAAAATAATGAGTGGTTCCCTGTTGCGCTATCCAGGCATTAATCAACAGAAGAAACCAGATCCATTCCCTGCTTCCTGAAGCTCCATAGGAGTGTTTGCAAGGGACCATTCCATAGCAGCTCTCATACAGTGAGTTTGCAAATGGGACTCTTTTGTATTGCTTGTTGTGGATGGAGCTGATGGACACTGTAATTCCTCACTCTTGTTGCCACTTATGGCAGTGGCAGTGCCAACACAGATGTCAGAAGAATATGTTTTCTTCTGCAAAAACATATTTAAAGATCCCACTAAGCTCCATGTCAAAACATATCTGAAGAGATTTCTAAGCCCTGCCCTGCACTGGGAGAAATTGGCTGTTAAACTATGCATGCTCAGTCATCAGTGTATAGTTTTCTAAAGAAATAATTACCTGGAAAAAACGGGAAAGAAACCTGCAACCTCCAGCAAGACAAAAATCCCCAACACCTGAAAAAAAGAAGCAAAAGCTTACTTTGCTTTTCTGCTTCTTCTTACAGATGTTCTAAAAGCAGCTGTTCTAACTTCCTGCAGTCTTTATGATAGACAACTTAACAAAAAAAAAGGATAGGGAGCCAAGCTAAAAAGGTCTAATTGCTCAGCTTCTTTCTGCAAGCTGCAGGATTTTAGTTTTCTTTCGTCTTGCGATACTGACCAATCACATATTCAGACAAATAAATTAATATTTCATGGCACTTGATGCATTTACTTCATTAGTACAATTTAAGTAAGCAATTGTCTTACCTTCATGATAGATGAAATACTCAGATATCCAGCAATTACTGAGGAAAATGTACTTCCACTCAACTCAGCAGCTGAAGAAGTCAGTCAGTCTGTCTGCTTCCATATGTCTCTTCCTAGTCTGCCCTGCTATTATGCTTTTCATCCCCACAAAAGGGTAAATATTGCAGAGAAATTTTTATCTTAACCCGATCTAATCCCCTTCAGGGACGCAGTCTGCTGGAACTGCTTGATCTTTTTAAGACATATAAATCAAGGCTTGGCAAGGCTGCCTGGGACTGGGAAGCTGTGGAAAACACTTACTGGAAGAACATTCCTTTTTGCTTGTCTTCTTTGTCACAGTTTTTTTTCCTCTGAACAAGACTTTCCAGAGGTCTCAACCTGGTTATGGGTTAAGGGCTGGTGCCCCTTACTCTAGAACAGAGCTCAGCCCCTAGCTTCAATGGGAAGAGCTGCTCTAGATTCAAGTTGGTGTTGCCAAAATTAAATTCTGCTCACGAATCTTCATTCTGCACTTCTGCAGTTGTGCATCAATTTTCATGCCGAAAATCAATCAGCCCAAGGATGTGAATGCAAGTTTTAGTCGATTTTTCATGTGGTATGGCCACACAGCCCCTGGTTTCAAAAAAATGCCAACATTTGTTTTTCTGTGCAGATGCTCTTACAGACTATTTTTTTCTCACTTTTTCCTTTCCCCCCTGCCATGTCTTCTTGCTTTGTCTTTCATCTTTTATTATTTTCCAGATCTGATTTATTACAGTTACACCATCAAAATCACATTTTAAGGTGGAAAGTCATGTGGAAAATATGGGGGGAAGCTTCCCAGTTTGGGGAAACTTCCATTTAGCAGAGCCTGGATGAAACCCTCCTGGGAAAGCAGATCCCCTCTCTGAAAACTGGTCAAACACAATATCTAGTTGGTACAACTTTGCATAGTTCTCAGAAAACTAGATACTTTGTGTCAGAGCATCATTCTGTGGTGCCTTTAAAATGCTGCATTCTGTTGATATGACCTGCTTTCTTGAAGAAGCTGACTAGATGTTGGACTAGGGTCATGTTACTCCATCTACAACAGAGATACTTGGTTAATTCTCCAGAAGCTATCAACCTCAGAGCTAATTTAGTTAAGGTAGAGCTTCCTTGGTAGATTTTTCAGGTTTAGTGACTATGAACCTCTTTCATAAAGTGATGCATACTGTTTGATCATTTGAGTATATATGTTCCTGCTTTTGCCCAAAATCCTCATGATGCTATTCAGTTTGATGCTTGATTAATGCAACATTGTTATGGTCATTTGCCTGTGTAAGAAAAGATTAAAACCAAATTAAGTCCTCTAATAGGCCCAGAATGAGTAAAGAATTCATATGGGAACTCAGGAGAATATTTTATCTTTCCAGACATATGTCTTGATCTTGCAGCTGTCTGTTTTAATAGCTTAGATAGCAATTTAAGTTTGTGTAAGTACATCATTAGCTATAATAACTCCCAAGGTAAGAATATGCTATAATTTGCTCACAGACAAACATGCAGATAAACACAACAGAGGCTGAATACAGCTAGCAAAGAGTAACTGTATGTGTTGGGGGTCTGCCTTTAGTAGAGCCACTGTCTGTAACTGTACCTTATTAAAATAAGTTAATTTGTTTTGCAAGAAACTATTTGCAAGCAGTATGACTTGCAAGAAGACAAAACTCTAGTTTTTGTATAAGCTCCATATTTGTCATTTCAGCACTTGTATCCCTCCTAGGACTGTATTTCCACAGCTCCTGTGGTGCTTTATGCAGATGATGGGGCTCTGCCCTTCAGTCTCCTCTACAGCAACAGGACTGGGAATAGCTGCTGCTTGTTTCATCTCACAGAGTAGTTTCAGTAACTTTTTTTCTAGTTAGCATTTAGGGTTGGGACCATTAGAATTTCTTACTTTTGCATGTTTTAGAAACATAAGTCTATCTACAGTTGCATGACAGTCTACTTACCCAATATCTTTGCAGCTAGGGAATACGTAGCACCTAGCACTGTGTCGATTCATGGCTATTTTCATGGGCACTTCTACAACACATATAATGATAAGAGGCCTGCTTGAGCTTTCCAATTACTTCCCCAGAGTACATAGAAGTAAGGGAGAAAATGTGACTTAAAAAGAATATAGGGCTGATCTTTTTTTTATGCTTGGTGAAAAGGGTGATAATTCCTGTTCTACTATCCCTTTTGCAATAAAAAATGCTTTAGCATAGCAACTAAGCATTTTTACTGTCTGTTCAGAAATCAAGCCTCTTTAGACTCAGCAAGAAAGTTTTAGGGAGTGAGAGATGAATCGTTTGAGGAAGACATAAAAATTTAGCTGTAAGGCAAGGCTTTTCTTGTCTTAATGCAGTGTTTCACTTGCTGGGCTAATGATATCCTGCCTAGTCTGAAGACAGCATGAAATGCTATTGTCTGTATTTTGCTTCACAGTAAGGTCAGCCAGAATACAGTTATATCAATGCTAATTCCTATAGACTTCCAGCATTTTATAGAATTGATGCTAAAGTGCTCAATATTTTATAGGGCAGGACTTGCCTCTTTATTATCCAATTTAATTATCCAATACAGCCCTGAAGACAGTCTGTGAGTCGTTGATTGCTGCAAACGCAAAAGATCCAGTGACCATTGGAGAAGAAACAATCTTGTCATTACGGTTTTAAATTGTGAAATGGACTTGGAGAGTTTAGGGGATTTGCTTCTGTTTGGTAATACCATCTGATTTTTTAAAGTGGTTTTAATTGCCTATTTTGCTGTTAATGTAGTTGTCACATTCTGAGGGATGTGTCTCTATGAAATACATCAAATAGCATTAGCACTGTGCTAACTGTAATACAAATAATTCTCTCTCAAGGGACCTCAAGGAGCAGTATTTCCTTAGATACTGCAATATATATGCTGCAGAAACTATGCAAAACAAACACTGGCTATGAGAATTCTGGTTGGAATGACGTGGTTCAGAAAAGAAGAGTTAATGCTTTTGTAATTCAACATGCAAACAGATTTAGTAGTATATAATTAATACATCAAATCTATCTAGAGCCTGCATGTGCACAAAAGTTATCAATGGACAAACAAATCGATATTACTCTTTCCAGTTCGATTCTGGTCTTTTGATCATTTCATATGATGAACTGGTTTAGTAGCTGGAAATCTCACTCCAAATGATGAGTTACTTCTGCTCTTTTCCATTCTTCCCTGCTTTCACATTCAACCCGCACTGTGCCTTTCCTCTGCACATTTGGTGCTGACTTTGAGTTTCTAATTTCCTACCACCTGCCTCCAAGAAGCAACAGACATCGCATTTGTATGCTGATATTTAAACCACCTGCTTTTAGACATGACTGTCCAAAGAACGGATAGGAAATACTGGTGAGATTTTCAGCAGTGTTTATCACTGAGGGTTAGGAACTGAGGGTTAGGACCACTGTGAGACCATCTCAACTTGAAAATCTTGCATAGAAATTCACAGGGGTGAGGGCTTTAGCACCAGTTCTGCTGAGTGCTCACTTACTAGACGTGTGTACAGAGCAGAGGTAGTGTCAATAAGGTATAAAACACTCACATATACCCTTGCAGGAATATAGAGGTGTGAGTTTTTATACATACAAAATATATGTCCTTCACAAACCAGAGAGCCAGACTGATTATTTGAACACTTTAAATAATACAGGAAAAGTCACAAGAAGCAGACTAGTGGGAAATAATTATTACATTTGTATTTAAAGCCAATGACACAAGACCATAGATGCTGCAAAAATGGGTGTACCAGAGACTAAGCCACGTGGAGAACTGTGGAGTCTGCTCAGGGCAGCCAGTTCTCAAAGTTTCTCAATATTTAAAGTTTTTGTATCTCTTTTTTTTGTGCAGTCTTCTATATTGTTGAACTACAGATTCAATTCACACAGTTTCATAAATTCAAAAGCAGTTTTATATGAAATTTCTTATATACCAGGACTTAGAGTTGATGATCTAGGTCTTTTTTAGTCTGATTTCCTTTCTGTGTGATTGTTATTTGCATAACAAATAGAACATCAAACATCAGTCATTAGCAACCTTGCCAATGTTTCTATATTTCAGAATTTTTTCTCAGTCAGAGGTACATGTGCATTAAGTATTTTAGCACTATTTAGAACTGTAGCCAGTTAAAAGGGTAAAATTCTTCATGCAATGATGTTTGAACAAAAATATTTCCTCTAAATTCATCACTTTCCCTCTGAAAATTTCCAAGTATTTTGAGTTTAAAACCTATAAAATATTTCTCAGTAAGCAGAACTTACTCTGCTCTTATAAAAGAGCATTAGGAAAGAAAATACAAATAGAACTTAAAAGAAAGAGATTGTATCATATCAGATACAAAAAGCTCCACTTCTTTTCCAAGTCCTGGTATACACAATAATCAGGCTGGGCCTTAACCTTCTATTTTTATTAAAGTGAAGGAGTGTAAAATGGACAGTAAACTTGAATGTTAGGGGAATTTCCTGATGTAATCCGTATGCCTCAATTCCAGTAACTGGAAAGCTAAAAAATGCCTGATACGGGAAACACATCTTCCAGAATAAACAGAAGATAACACTATGTTAACAAGCATTGTACTTAGGGCAGGTCCTGAGCTGGTAAAAATAATAAAATGAAAATAATAACAGTGATTTTAATGAAGAAAGGCTAATTTATCTTGCCCTTGGGAATAGTCTGTATCTGTAATACATTTAGAACTTGAGTTGTCCTCTTCATTTTATGAAGAAGCCTATTTCTCCTATAGTTTATGTCTCACATCTGTCTACTAAATTTCATACTGGCAAATATGGTGTACAAGTGACAGGTTTTTCTGCTTTAAAGTGAGCTTTGTTTTACTTTTTAGAGAGCAGACATGCTGATCAGTGAAAGCCATAATTTTTGGTAGTCCCAGAGTAAGAGAAATGTAAAATCTTTAGAAATACTGAGATGAGATGTGAGACAAAATAAATAAATAACAAACTATACATTAGATTTAATAGTAATTTTAATTAATTTATTTTTTCAGATTAAACATGAGTACCCTAGCTTCTTTAGTGTTTTCTTCCTTTACCTCCGACCTTACTGTAAACATATGTATTTTTTCATGTCATCATGGATGAGTGTTTCTGCATATTTCTTTCTAACTCCGTACTGAGAACAAACACTTGGGGAACATTTTACATACAATTTCTAATAATTGATTTGTACTTTTTAAACTCTGGCATGTGTTTCAGTGTGCTACATGTAATGCTGTTTTTTGTGCTGTTTTCTGTGGAAAAGTAAGCATCTAACTATGTGGAAATAACATAGTTGATAAATGACAATGATAAAGCTTTTCCTTTCCCACTGAGGAATGGTTGCAGGAAGCAGGAGCATCAAAGTTAATTTATATACTTTGTATAAGCTTTGTTGTATGAAGTGTTTTAGATCATTTTTGATCATTTACCCTTTATTTGTAACGAATAATTCGCTGTCAACAGTGGCAGCTGTTTAACTTTCTTCTACTTGCTTTTATTTTTAAAGAATAGAAAGTCTTTTGTATTATATTCATTCGTTTCTTAGCAGGATGCAGCAACCTTTTCCGTAAGAACTGCTGTTTGCTCCTGCTCTCTGTTATTGTTCTAGAGATTTAAGGACTGCATACAAGCAATATTACCTTCAATTTATTGACTTAATTTACTGTTACTGTTCAGTTTCTCCTGAGTTGTTGAGGATAAAGGTTTTAGTTGAACTATACTGTCATCTCGTGGTGAACCTATGTTCCTGATTCCAATTCACATGTGAAAGCTTTCTTCTCAAAACAAGGAATCTGGATACCACGTATTTATGGTTTGATATAGCATGTCCTTGTGAGTACCTTTTAACAGATATTAAGGGTGGCTTATTCCTCACAAACTCCAAGAGGCAGCTACCTCTGAACAACAGGATGATATCCAGAAAAAAAGGCACCCAAACTGAACCTCATGAAAACGTTGCCCTTGAATTCTTCATTTCCCTGACGGACTTCTGAGACCTCCTTACCTAGATCAAACTGTTCCGTCCCCTGGAAGAGCAAAACAACCTTCCTTTGACCAAAGCGATCACATTTAGAAGTAGTGATAGCTGGAACTTGCCTTCATCTCTGAAGAAACTTTGCTCTAGAAGAGGAGATGTTTGAACGGGTGATAAGGTCAATACAAATTTCCTCAAGCTCTCCGTGTATACACCTCTTTTCCCGAAATTAGCCCTTATAAAAGAAATGTAAATGATGTTTTATCTGTTTCTACACCAAGGGTGCCCCGGCAGCGCTCCGCACGGCGCCCGGGCGGTCGCTGGGCGCACGAGGGCAGGGCCGTGCACGGGCCGCGACTGCAGCGGGGACGTTTGCCTCATGGCAGCTCCGCTTGAAGTGCACGCTGTCACAGGCAAGAAACCCTCCGAGTTTCAGTCATGGATGTAGTTTTTTTATTCCGTGGCCTAACGCAGAGCTTTATTTGTGAGCAATTGCACGGGGCACCCCTGGAGCTTAGCGCAGACAGGACTCTCGTGCAGCGCAAGCCCCGCGGCAGCCCCGGCCATTTTCTCTACGGGATCCCTGCGCTCGGGGGCGGTCCCGTGAGCGCCCCTCTCCCAGGCCGGTCCTCCCGCGCCAGGCCCCGGTGCCCGGCCGGAGCGCTTCGGGAGCGCACGCGGAAGTTGCGGAGCGGGATATAGCGGAAGCGGGGCGGGGCGTGGCCTCTTTGGTGCCGGCGGCCCGCCAAGATGGTGAGCGGCGAGCGCGGCCGCGGCGCCATCCGCCGCNGGGGAGCCGCGGGGCAACCGCGGCGGGGGAGGCCGGAGGGTGATGCCGCTCTTCACTGGCGGACGGGGCGGCCCTGTGCCACGTCCTCAGCGCGGCTGGGTGTGAGCTGCGCTTTAACGTGCGCGGCTCATGCTTGCTGGGTGCGCCCGTAACCCTGTACCGAAATGCGTTTCAGACGAAGGGTACTTCGTCGTTCGGCAAGCGGCGCAACAAGACGCACACCTTGTGCCGCCGCTGCGGCTCCAAGGCCTACCACCTGCAGAAGTCCACGTGCGGCAAGTGCGGCTACCCCGCGAAGCGCAAGAGAAAGTGTGAGTGAGGGGCAGTGCACGGGCTGCATGCCAAGCATCTGCTATGCTGTGTGTCATGCCACAGCCGTGTGGCAGCTACATAGAAGCGGGCTTGTTTTAGTAGAACTTGTTTTAGTTGCTCTTACGTTTCTGGCGGGTTGCATAGTTGTGCTCTTCATGTGTATCAAAGAATTATTCATGCAGATGAGTAACAGTAATACATCTCTCCTAGATAACTGGAGCGCCAAGGCTAAGAGACGCAACACCACTGGTACGGGTCGCATGAGGCACCTGAAAAAGGTCTACCGTCGATTCAGGTAGGGTGTTCTAGTGCAGGCTGGTGTAGTGGGCAATCTTGTGTGAGTTACACCTTGTTATAAGGTGTATCACTTATATTAAATTCAACATTACATTTTATATATTTAGTGTGATGTAGTTTTGCACTTTTTAAGTATATTTTGAAATAAAGGATGCCTTGTTTTCTGGCAACCTGATCATTCTGGGATAAAAAGCTTGCTCATTTGTCATACTTGTCTTTTGTCATGCATAGGATGCATAACAAGTGTTTCTAATAAGGATAGATAGTGCAAAACACTGGTTCTTCCTTTAAAATGACTATGCTTCAAAATGCATGATGTTTCATGTAGAACTGCCTTTATTGATGGGTTCCTTAGTAATAGCACTTACATGGATCTTTGTAAGATGAACCCAGAGATGGTTTCCAGTTATCAGCACACAAAGTTTGGAATTTAAATATTTCAGTATTGCTGTGATATTTGGGATTTAATTATAGCTTGCTAGCTGTGAAATCAGACTAAAACTTCCTACAAAACTTCTGAGTTGTATTTAAGAGGTGTTGTGGGGATATCGTAATGTTCCTGAGAAACTCATTAAGAATTTTTGTATTGTCTTCATGTTCTAAGATAGATTTTTGTAACTTTGATCAAGTAATTCCAAAGTCTTTTCTTAAAAAAAAGTAGGATATCCTAATTTCCTAATGGCAAAACAAAATTCACTAGTTTCACTCTTAATGAATGAAGATAAGTTAAACTTAGTAAGTGGAAGTAGGGGTCTGAAGTCTAGGCACCAGGGCACAATTGAATTATTTCAGCTGGTGTTTATGGTCAGTCACAGTCTTTGCCTAGCAGCAGCCAGAAGGTAACTTAACTGCCAGCTGGTACTTTCCACGAAATGTTACTTAAGTAGAAATGCTGTATCCAAAAGTGAGCTTGAACTTGACTTGTTCTTGTATTATGCATTTTTTTGTATTGAAAAAGAAGCTTTTTGACTGGAACTTGCATTTCGGTGCTAACAAAAATGGAACCACCTTTAGTTGGAGGTAGAGAGTGCCTGTAGTAGCCCTACTGTGTCTGATTCAGGCTTGCAGTGTTCAGCCAGTTGCTGAAATCTTCCTGTTTGAAGAAATGGAATTTACTCTAGCAGGAGAGGGAAAACTTACTGCTCATTCTAGATGGCTTGTCAATGATGTTTCATATCAAAAATGTCTGAACATATGAATTTCATAGTGATTTCAGTGCATTGCTGAGACAAGCTGGACAAAAAGTGATGGATTTTACCTACAGCATTACTTCTGAGAAAATATGAGCTGGGGCAGTAACTTCATTTCTACTTGCAGGAATGGATTCCGTGAGGGGACCACACCAAAGCCGAAGAGAGCAGCTGTTGCCACTTCCAGTTCATACTAAAGACTCATCTGTTTGCTAAAAATAAATGGTCTTATTCAGAAAAAGTTCTACCTTCTATATATGTTTTAATTCAATGAAGCATTCCTAGAAAAGTAGGTCTGTTCACACACACACACACACACACAAAACTTTGTGATGGATTGAGATGATTGATTGAACATAATCCATTGACTTTTGCCAGCATCTCCATTTTGAAAAGGATTATAATGTCTGCTGAACTTAAAGGCTTCTGATTGTTCATTAGC
The DNA here is from genome assembly GCA_013389825.1 of Crypturellus undulatus. Lineage (NCBI taxonomy): Eukaryota > Metazoa > Chordata > Aves > Tinamiformes > Tinamidae > Crypturellus > Crypturellus undulatus. Next base: position 17,291 of record VWPW01015210.1, read on the forward strand.
CAGCAGCTAATTGATATATTTAACTGAAAAACTTTTTTTTTCTTGGTACTCCCTTAACCGGTTCTTTCCTAAAAATCTAACTTAGATAGCAGCTAATGGAACAATATGCTTTTGGCTGATACATACTGATTTAGTATGATGAGATTTCAGAGAGGGAGAATAGGATTTTTATCTGCTGTAGACGAGTAATCCGTGTGCAAGGAAAGTGCAATATTGGCACTGTAGCCTTGCCTTACTAGCCTGTAAGTCTGTGACTATAAATAATTCAAGATACTCTAGCATGGAGAGTCAGATTATAAGTAGCCATAAGTGGTGGTTCAGGAAGGAAATGTTTGAGAGGAGAGTTGTGGTCTTAGCTGTTACTGATTGGCTGTGATTGGCAGTTTGGAGAAACCTGTCCAAAGTGCTTTTTGTTCAGTGGGCCATTGCTTCTCTGGCAAGAAGAAACTTCCACACCTGGAGGGGTTTTCACCCTGAAGCAATAAGGGGTTGGAGACCTGCTGTATTTGAGACATTTCTCATACAGGTCGGTGTGCTGAAAGTGTATTTCTCTTCTATTGCAGAGAAACAAAGCTAACCTAGTAGTCCAAGAAGGTACATGTGTAGAGCTGAGGCACAAATAGATCAGATTTGTGGATGTAAACAAGAAAATAGAATAAGGAAATGAACAGTACAGTTTGGGGCATTTTTGAATTGTGGGTTGTTACTTGATGAACATTAAATGGGGACTTTACTGAGTCATTAAGCTTTTTTATATTTAATTTTTAAGTTATGCTTTGAAAATGGTCATAAGATGCTGTTATTGAGAGTTCTAGGAATGTGGAGGATGTTAATTGTTGCAAGTATTTAAAGGATTTTTCTTTAAAAAAGACAAGATCTGAACATGATCTGATTAGGCTTTAAGCTTCTGAGGCTGACTTTACTGATGGCTTCACTGTGGGTTCTGAGAAATAAGTGCTGCTTTGTACTGAAGGGTCAGCAGTTAAAGAATGTATCAGTAAGTGCAAATAATAGATAAAACTTCTAGCAAGATTTGAAACTGGAGTGCAGCTGGTTGTACTTTTTCCCAAATGAAGTATAGTTCCATTCTTTTGTAACATGAGTTTATTTCCTTAGGTTGCTCCTAAACAAAACCAAAAATCTTGCCCTACTGTTCACCCACACAGCAAATATGCTGTAGAGCTTTCATATATGTAATGTATGCACTGATTAGTAGGACTCAGGTGCCTCTGAAGTGTGTTTTATTATGAGATACTGGCAGGAGGAAGTAGTAAACCTTTCTGCCTGATAAAGGCATAATATACTTGGAAACTAGTGAGACAGTAGTTCAGCTTTCAGTGTTTAATTACTACAAAATTTTAAGTACTTCAGAATTATATCCAGTAAAGTTAATTCTTGGTCTTACTGTGATTGACCTATGATTGTCCATTGAAACTTTTTAGGATTATGCTTGTGATTTCCTCAATTCTTCAGGTTAATAAGCATGGTGCAGTCAATCCCAAAGACCATTAGATGGTCTCATCTAAGTTATATCAGAGCTCATTAAACTTCATTTTGGTCAGTGTATAGCAAAAGTCATTGTCTTGAGGTAAGAAGTGCTACTTGAGTGCCTGCGGTGGCAAAAGATGGATCCTTTGGTATGTGTAGCTCCAAAGGTGTACTCTTTTAACATGCTGGGACTGCCTTTTCTACCTGTGGAGTCAACAGAACAAGATACTGCATTTTTCAGCCAACATGGATTTCTTGAATATTGTATGCTGGCATAAAATGGTGCTAATTTTGATTAACCAGAGTTAAGGGGAGATTAATTCCTCCATGGCTGTATTGGGGATAATTAGTACAGAGGCCTGTCCGCCTGCTTCTGCTGCAGTGACATGACAAAACATTGGATTTTAATGGCCCTCTGGAAGCCAGGGTGACCCTAACATGGGATGGGGTGCTCCAAGAGGAATATCAGGGAAGAAAGAGCAGGAGTCAGTTTTTCTCTACATTTAAATGAAAAGGCAGTGTACTTAGTTCATGACAAAAATGTTTCTAACCTTCTAAACCTTTTCTAACTTTCTGCACAAATCTTTAGCTGTTTCTTAGACTTAATTACAACTTGACCCAGGGCCCTAAATAAGAACGTAAACCACTCAGGCCTTATACTGCACTTTTTTTTTTTTTTTAATAACAAAATACCACATATTTGACTAATGCTAATTGTCCTATCTAGAATTTGTATATGGCAAAATTGACAGAGTTATGTCCATAAAAGCATGCAAATAAAGCATAAGTTCAGATTTTAAAATTATTTTATATTTCCATAGGTAAATTGGTTAATTGGCTTGTATTAAGGCAATGATCCTCAATACAGTTTAGGAACAAGTTGAAAAAAAGCAGGTAATTTGTACCAGAAGGTTCCCTACTCCACCTGCAAATACTGCTGTAACTGTTTCAAATAATCCATGTGGTAATGTGGTAATTGTTGCAGTAAGAGCATTGCTACAGAAGGAGCAAAGGATCATCTCATGGGACTTCCAAAAGAATAAAAGAATAATTTATTTTTTTTTCTTTTTTTTTTCTTTTTTTTTCTTTTTTTTAATGCTATGTCTTTCAGAATAGGGTGGATAATAAGGTGGTTATTTGAAATCAAATAATCTCAAATTCCCATTTTTCATCCCAAGTACACCACTCCATCTTCCTTCTATAATGAAGCAAGACCTTAAGAAACATCACAAGAAAGCATGAAAGCTGATAAATTTTATCAATAAAATACTGAATCTTAACTTGAGAATATCCATGCACAGCTTTTAGAAACTATAAAAAGGAGAATTGTCTTGAAACAAAGGGAGCAACATGATCTATGGGCATGTTTAAAAGGTCCATACAACAAAGCATATTTCTACAAGCGGAAAAGGCTAGCTACCATTATGTGGGTCAATATGTAATTTATTTTTCAATTTCCCAAAGCAACTAATGGAAATCAGGAGGTAGTCTTCTCTATAAATCTGAAATGCATGTTGCGTGGAAGAAACTGACAGCAATTGCCAACCATTTGGTGGGGTTTTACCTGCGCCGCATATTAAGTTGTCTTGTTTTCAATTGCAAGCTTTTGGCAGAAAGATGGCAGGTGGGAAAAAACGCAAACCTACGTTAATGCTGCCTACTGGTCAGCTGGTGCTCTCTGAAAACTGCTCACATTTTTCTGCTCAACAATGATCATCAAGAAAATGTTTTTGGGAATCTAAACGACGCAAATGATCAGTTTTATTTTCCGTCGTTTTCCTTGACAATTTAAAAGGTAGCTTTTTTTGCATGTCATTTTATTTCACGTTGTTTGACCTGTAAATAGTGCGGAGCAGAACTGTAAATAGAAATGTAGATAGTGTGGAGCAGCATCTCCATTAGTTATGTTGCTTGACCAAACTGCTTGGCTTTATCAAAAGAAAAAGGCTGCTCTGTATTTCCTGTGAAACCTTCCATAATTTTTCTTCCATTGAAGCGATTGAACAGGTTTTAATTTTTGAGCCCATCAGAGTAGTGGGCCGTTTTAAAATATCAAGTTTTCCTAGGGACCACAAGCTCTTTTTCTCCTCAACTTTGGTGTTAAACTGATGACATCAAGACAGGTAAGAGGGATGGCCTTGGAATCGGGTTTCTCAAGCCACTAACAGGAAAAAGACCCACCTGTCTCCTCACCTCACGACATGGTGACAGGATTTCAGGTTTATAACGGTTTGTGTCGCTGCCGTAACGCGTTCGCGGCTCCCGAGCGCCCCAGGACCGCGCTGAGGAGGGAGCAGGGCGCGGCGCGCCAGGGCGGCCCCCTCGTCGGGGCAGCCACCCGCGGTCACCAACGTCCCCAGCGCCCGCCCGCCGCCTCCGTAGCGGCCCCGAGGGCCGTTCCTCGCCTCGCGGGGCCTCGCTCCCCGCCGGAGCCGCCGGGCTCCTCCATTCCCCCCGCGCCGAGCAATGGTTCGTCCCGGGGCAGGCGGCAGCCCACGAGCGCGCGCTTCGCCGCCGGGTTTCGGTGCGGGCGGGCGCCGCGCGGTTGAGGCTCCTCCCCCGGCGGCGCGCGCGGCCCCGCCGAGCGCTATGCGCAAGCTCGGGCCCTGGCTCAAGATGGCGGCGGCGGATAAACAGAAGCACGAGCACGGGCGGGTGAAGATCGGCCACTACATCCTGGGCGACACGCTCGGCGTCGGCACCTTCGGC
>VWPW01015213.1:0-12399 GCA_013389825.1 Crypturellus undulatus
CGTATTCGTGGGGGATGCTCCTTGCTGCAAACCCAAGGTTTCCTCCTCCTCCGAGCGAGGGCCCTCCTGGTGCACGTGGCCGTCAACCCCGACGTAGCCGGGAGCATTTCAACCCATAAACCCATAANTCCTTGCTGGAAACCCAAGGTTTCCTCCTCCGAGGAGAGCGAGGACCCTCCTGGTGCACGTGGCCGTCAACCCCGACGTAGCCGGGAGCATTTCAACCCATAAACCCATAAAATATATTTGGATAAGACCTCCTAGATCATCGAGGCCAACCGTAAGCCCTTTGACACCATCCCTGTTAAACCACGTCCCTAATCCATGCTCAAGACGTGTCATTAAGTTTCTCCAAGATGTCCCATTCTGCTTCCCCTTCTTCTTTCCCTTCCCTCTCTAATTTAAGGACTTCTTTTTCATGCTGACGTTGCATTCAAACCTGCCCTCGTTGAGGCATCTCCAGGCACCTCGGTTGGTGTTTTATGGAGAAACAAGGATCCTTGTTCTCCATCGGAGCCCGCGGAGGTGGCCGGTTCGGACGGGCGGTCTCCAGAGCAGACAGATGGGGTGGCCGGAGCAGCCCGTGTCCACACAGCGGCTCTCACGGCCCCCAGAAGCAGGTGGCCCTCGGGCTGCTGGATGAGGGACGAGCTGCGGCTCTGGCTGGAGCAGCAGGGGCGGCTGCAGCCCTGGCTCCGGCCGGCCCCCGGCCGCGCTCCGTGTTTGCAGCTTATAAACAAGGAGACAGGAAGGCAGATGGGCTATATATTTGCTGAAGTGCTTTCATGAGAAAATCTTTAGCTATTGAAAACGCTGGCTCGCTGGTTCTGCTTCCGCTATCCCAGCAGTGCAGCCTTCTGGACAGAGAGGTTTCAAGTCCTCCTGGAGGCATTCCCATCATTCAGCAATTTCCCTAGGCACGTTTTACTATGGATTTTTTTGTTCTGAGCAGCTACGTTTCCCGCAGTCCTCCTGAATTCCTGAGCGCCGGCCACTGAGTGTTTGGATCGCCTGATGCTTGTTTCTGCATTGCTTAATGCTGGGAAGAGCCCTGAGAGCGCATTCTTATGCAAGAGGCGGTGAAAAATGAGGGTCTATTTTATTATGTTCTAGTGCAGAGGGGCCCTTCATTGATTACACAGAGCACAAGAGTTATTATGGCTGGAAGGAACCTCTACCGAGTCACCTGCTCTCTTTTATCCTCGGCATCAGCCCGGTAAACCATCCTTGTCAGATGTGTATTTAGCCTTATCCATGAATATCTCCAGGGAAAGCAATTCAACAGCCTCCCCGAGCAGCTTGTTCCATCATCCGAACTCTAGTTACAGTTATAAAGGTTTCCCTAATGTTTTACTTTAATTTTCTCTCCTGCAACATAACACCATTATTACTAGTTTTAGCTCCTTGATGGCTCTTTTCCCCCTAAGCCCCATTTAGGAGAGCCGGGGAGGGAGTCAAACGAAGGGACTTACAGCTCGGTTACAACACGGCTTCAGCCAATTCAGTTTAATGGCAGTTAAGGTAGGCAGAGTTTATGGGATCATATCAGGTTTTAAACGGTCTTAGGCAGTGCTCAAATGTCCCCTTGTGAAATTAGCTGCTTTAAGGAGCGGGCGCCCTGGCGCTCTGGTCCACTCGCTCCGGGCGATCCCCAATGGATACGATGGATACGGGATCCGAGGGCAGGGCAAGGGGGAGCCGGGATGGGTGTTAGCCCCATAGCAGGGGTCAGGACAGGCAGTGCTCGGGTAGGGACACGTCCGCGCCATGTCCCCCCAGGACAAGCAGCACGTGCCGATGGCCAGAGCGTCCCGGCTGCAGGGCACCCGCCGGGAGACGAAGCTGGAATGCAGGGAGGAAACGAGCGCATGGAAATTCAAACCTCTCCCCAGATGACAGACGGAGGGGAGAGTTTCTTGGCAAATGAAAATGTAAAAAATGTTCCCGGTTTTCTTCCCCGCTTCTAGCAAATAGCAAGTAGTTCTAACTCCCGGTCTGCTCCTAGCTCCTCTCCTCAGTCCATTTAGAAGGGTGTACGTCAGCCTGGTAGAAGCTTCTCCCGGCTCTTCCCCACTGGGGACCAGCTGGACCCCATCGTGTCCCCTCGGGCAGGCTGGGGGCTCTGGGGACCACGGGGACCATCAGTCCTCCAGGGACAATGGGGAGCACCTGAGCCCTAAGGATGCTACAGAGGGAAGAGCTGCTCCGCTGACCTGTAACGTTGTGTCCCGTCTGTGACTGCAGTGTCCAGGGACCCGAGACGCCCCTGCGCGGGAGCTAGCACCTGCAGACAACCTGAGGGGTCCCCCGTGCGCTGGCAGCACCAGGACACCCTTGTGAAAGGGACTGGGCCAGGGCCATGCAAACGCTCTTGAAGGAGCGAGCCCCAAGGCCCCGGCTGCTTGGATCAGCCCTGTAGCCTTCAGTCTACCTTAAACAGCGCAAGTAGAGGAGTTCCCCCATTTCTCCTGGGGGACTACTCCATCATCTACTAGGTTTCACTGTTAGGAAATGTTTCTTGTTACTCAGCCTATATTTTCTTTTACTTGATTTTATCCTATTACTTCTAGTCACATTCCTCCAGGCCACCAGCTCCTCTCCCTCCTCTGCTACCCTCGCACGCTTTGTGCACAGTTATCGCATCTAGCCCTGGCTAAGGGTTGGCCAACCTATTCCTAGCTCGCCCTACTAACGCTGTGCCATAAACCAGTGGCTCACGTTGCTCTTGACGGGTGATTTTGCTGTCGGGAGCACCCAGGCTGCATTAAGGGCCGGCTCAAGCCTGGCTGTCTCTGCTTGCAGTGCTCTCAGGTCCCTGCTGATTGCAGCTCCTCCTGCATGCGCCTGGAGGTTACACTGCCACCAAAAGACCCTTTTTGGAGGCTACTGGACATAGATATGGTCCTGGGGAGCCCAAGGGTTGTTGCTCATGAGCTTTTTCTGCTGTTGCTGTCACCTTTCCTTCTCCACCTGCCTTTTGCTGCTCCTTCTGCACCCCACAGAAGATGTCCCAGGATTTCTGGGGCTCCCTTTGCCCTTTCAGCATCGTGTTTTCTCCCTGTTCCCTCAGTGCATGGTGACCTCCCCTCCTCTGGTCCCCTCTGGCCATCACAGGGACATCCGATGGAGTCCCCAGCACCTGGACAGCCAAGAGACGAGTGGAGTTTGCAGAGAGCCAAGAGCTGGGACCGCTCTGATGCTGCAGCCTCTGCAGGGACCGTCCCCAGGGGATGAGCACAAGGTCCCTCTCTTGCATCTCAAACAGAGAGCAAATCGGCACCATCAGGGCGGCCAGGAGAAGCAGCCGTTGCAACGTGCAGGTGGAGACGGTCTCCTGGCGAGGGAAGGAGCAAAGCGAGAGCCCCGCGCATGGGAACAAGCTCTCACGCTGTTCGGGGGACGGAGCTCGCCTGGCTCCTTCAGCACGTTGAGGCTTTGGGGCTCTCTTCTCATCCGTGAATTGTCTGCAGAGTGTGATTCTAATTAAAGTAATTATTCAAAATTTTTTGCTGAGTGATTGTAGCAAGGACCTTTTATCCTTTTAGGGCCCATTTGTAAGCAATTTACCTCGAGTATTTGGCAGTTCAAGCTCAAGCAGATTTACAGGCAAGCAAAGTCCCCTGTTCCTGTGTCATCCGCGGATGAGTGCAACTTGTTGAGTGAGGTTAGCAGTGCTTATACTTGTGCTTATCAACTTGAAATGTGTTTCCTATGGATATTCTGCAATATTTACTTAAATCTAGCTGTTTCTGTTAAAACTTCTGGCAGTAAGCACAGTTACTAGCGTTTTCATGGGTAACCAAGACAAAACAGGACACTGGGCAGTGTCTAAGCTAATTGTCGGAGGACTCGAGCACATGCAATATTTGTTCTGCGGTATTTACCTAATTTAGTTTACAATGTGGGGCTTTTTATTTATTTTTAAAGTGTGTCCCCCCCAGCCCAGCCTTGTAAAGCTTGTGGTTCTCTGCAGGACTCAAGTTACAAGCTCTTGCTATTCTGCTTTAGCCATGATTTTTTTATAAAACTGTGGTTAGAGTATTTTTTACTCTAGAAAAAGAGCTGGTTTCCCCCCTGCCTTTTTTTTTTTGCTGAAAAACTAAACTGCAAATGGATAAATGGATGAAGGAGACTTGCTCAGATTTTTCCCTCAGACATTCCCCTTCAGGCAGAGATTAAACATGGGGAATTTCAGTCCAAAATGCAAATGCTTTGGACGTTTATGAGAGTGGGAAAACAGGGGCTTATTATGAAAACTGCTTTGCAACTTTATAGGGGCTACTGGCAGCCGGCGCTGTCCTGCCGAGCGCGGCTGTTGTGCAGCTCCAGCACCCGGATGCTCCCGAGCAGCTTTCCCGGCCTCAAAAATACCGAAAATAGGCAAAAACACCGGGGACCGGCCTCTTTTGCGGGGTCTCGGGATGCTGCCGCCGGGTTCAGCAGGATTCTGTGATTCGGGCTCCTCTGGGGATGTCCCCGCGGAGCCTGACAGCAGATTTGCACTGTGAACAATTTACGTCTCCTGCTGAGAAGTCAATTTTCAGAGGAGATAATCAAATGTGACCTGTGTGACAGTGTTATTTTTACAGAATATTTTTCCTTTTTTTTTCATTTTATTTATTCCTCACTTTTGAGTTCCATTTGGCATCCATGATGGTTCCCAAATGTTACATTTTTATCAGCATTCAAAAACCACTCATAAATGGTTCCAAGCAAGGATGAGATGGTCCCACCTGCATTTCTTGACTTGATTTCAAGTGCAAATGGCCCTGTCCGAAGCCCAGAGCCAGGCTGGGGTGGATCTGGAGCAAGGGAGGCTTCTCCCCCTCAATCCCTGCGGCAAGAATCCCGCACAGGGATGCAGTATGGACCTGTTGGCAAATTACTTCAGATATATATTCTAGATATATTCTAGACTACATATGCTATATATATTAGATATATTCTAGACTATATATACTAGATATATTCTTGCGAGGGACTTTATCAGGGGGCACCTCTGTTCCCCCATCTCCCGGCTCTTTTGAACCTTTTCCTGTCAATCAGTCCCTAATTTACAGGAATGCTGAACCCTCTTCCAGCTTCTTTAAATAAAACAAGAAATCCCATCTTCCTACAGCAAAACATATTATCGCCATTTGTCACAGCATCATCCAGTAGGTATTAATTCCCAAATCATTTTATGACATATTTTATCATAAGTTATTAAAGAAGATAGCGGCATCGGGCAATCATTTGATAAACTGAGCCATAATTTAACATGCTCCTCTGTCATATTAGTGGGGAACAAGATTTATTTTCTTAGTGCAACTTTAATTATGGATAACATAAACAGGGATGGAGGAGCGGGTCTGGAGGAGGGGACTCTGCTCAGCTGAAGCCTTTGGGGTTTCTCCTTTGGGATCTTCTGAGTGCGACGGGCTGATCCGCAGCTGCCAGAGCTGACTGTGCTGGCAAAGAGCTCAGTCTGCGGCCTTGGTTTTGGGTCCCCAATAGGCAAAATCAGTGAGTTCTAACCACGGTGCATTGCACAGAGTGAGCTCGTTGCCTGCTGTGGTCCTTCTGGGGGAAACCAAACCCGCCCGCTCACCCTAGAGCTGCAGAGAGACCTTCTGTACTGGATAAGACTCCTGCCTAGACCCACGGGCGGGTGACCAAGCAGAACCCCTGTCCTGCGGGCTCCCCACGGTACCGGCAGCTTTGCACCCTTTGGGCTGCGAAAACAGTTGGCAAATCTGAAGGCCTCACAAGAAATGCAGGTCAGACTCGCTTAGTGCGCCCAGCTATTTGCTGCAGACCAGGTGGCAAGCCTGCTGCAATCTTGCTGCANTTTGGGCTGAGAATACAGTTGGCAAATCTATGATTTGTTGAAGGCCTCAGAAGAAATGCAGGTCGGACTCGCTTAGTGCGCCCAGCTATTTGCTGCAGACCAGGTGGCAAGCCTGCTGCAATCTTGCTGCAAGTCTGCTGCAAGCCTGCTGCAATCTTACTGCAAGTCTGCTGCAATTTTACTGCAAGTCTGCTGCGAGCCCGCTCCTCGCTGTGGCTGGAGCCCTTTGGGAGCCCTCGCTGTCGGCTGTCACTTTCAGCTTCATTTTCTTGCTTGCTTTTTTCTGCCTCCGCTCCTCAGAACCACAGTGATATCATTGAAGCTCATTTGGGACTAGTGAGGCCAGAGGCCCGCAGAGGCTCTGCCTCCCGACTGTGCTCATGGAACATGGGAAACCATCACAAAAACCATCGCAAACGATCCAAAAATGCTGTCTGCCTCCTCCCAGGCAAGGAGTTAACGACCCTCCTGGTGAAGATCACAGCTGGGCTGGGAACTTGTCCGAAATCCTCGTGTTTCTGTGACTGCTGCTGCTGTCGTTGCTCCTTTGTGCGCCTGGAAATGATCTTTTAATGTCAGTCCCCCCTGAGAGCTCTGCAAGAGCGGGGGAGCCTGCACGTGCAGCGGGGTCCTGTGCACGGACCAACACGTCCCTTTGGGTCACCTCTGCCATCAGCGGCCACTCTTCCACCTGCAGTCATCACTTAAAGCAGTGTGGGGACAAATCCCCCACTAAACTCTGAAATACTCCTCGGCTCAAAGAGGGGAGGGAGCAGGAGAACAGCAGTGAGATGCTCAAGCTCCTTGTACTCACGTTGGGTCTTTTTGTTTGGAAGGGGAGAAACGCAGCCCAGTCCATGGGCAGAAGAGAAAAAAGGAGAGAAGAGAAAAGGAGAAAAAAGAAAAGGGAGGAAAAGCAAAAGGGAAAAGCCCTGACCCTCCTCTTGTGTATCCCTCCTCTTGTGCACGAGCTGCTGCTCTCTTCCCCCACTTCCCCAGCACCAGTCAGGCTCACAGAGCCATAAAATAAGAGTTTGTGGCGTGTTCAATCGATTATTCCTCCTAATGCACTGTTTTTGGAGACAGGTAATTTATTTCAGACTCCGCATGTCTACATGGAAAAAAAAAATTCTTTTCCTTTCTCTCTTTTTTTTTTTCCTGTTTACAGAATTCCCCCCTTTGCTGCCACCTCCTCCTGCCCCCTCCCTTTCTTCCCGCCGAAGTCCCCTCGGACACCCGCGTTTCCTAGAGGAAGGTGCAGCCATTCCCACAGTGAAACCCAAGGCAAGTAATGACTTTCTCACCCCATCCATACTGGAGGGACTGCTCCCTCCAGCTGCATCCCCTTAGTGCGGAGCCGGGGGGTGCCAGCCCTCTCCCTCCTCCCTCTCTCCGCAGCCTCCCAATAAAAAAAGGAGAAAGATATAAAGGGAGCAGGAGTTTGGGAGATAGAGTTTCCATGCAACGGGGGGGCTGCTAGGATGGGGATGGAGAAGGAGCCATGGAGCCAAGGGGGCTTCCCACTCCCTGGTGCTGCCTTCCCTGCATTTTCCAAGCAGGGATTCCCAGGAGGACAGGAAGGTTTGCTTGGTGGAAGCTGCCAACTTTGGGAAAGGAGAGAGCTGGGTAGGGTAACCCCTGATGCCGGTTGCGTTTGGCGTCTGTATCAGGTGCTCTGCCTGTGCCCCGGTCCCGCGGGATCCAAGAGGAGACCGGAGCTGCCGAGCACCGTTCCCAGGGGCCTGCTCGGACCTGCTCTGCGTCTGCCTAAGGGAGGGTTTGTCCTGGCGCCTTTGCCAAGGAGGGATAACACTGAATCCCTCATGGCCACGGTGCTTGCAGTCGGTCTGGAGTACAAACAGGCCGGGAAGAGAGAGCTGGGAAGAGGGAGCTGGAAAGAGGGAGATGGGAAGAGAGAGTCAGGAAGAAGAAGCTGGGAAGAGGGAGCCGGCACTCAGGGCTGCAGGAGGAACCTCTGCCCTGTCCCCCTGCCCACGCTGGTAGATGACATCCGTGTCCTTGGAGGGGTGAATGCCTGTGAGTGGATCCTAAGGGACGCAGTGCCTTATTCTGGGAGTATTTTACAGCATTACATGTGGAAGGGGCCCTGCCTTCCAAAGCCACCGCTCGCAGCTTCTCCCTGGTCTAGCTACAACCACACGGAGGAGCTTGTCCCTGTGCCGAGTCCTCTCCAGGATGACCCAGCTCCAACAAGGAAAACTTTCTTCCCTGCAGGCTCGAGCATTAAAGCTACTGCCCTGGGCGAAGGTTATCCTCTTCCAGCCGAGCTGGAGATTCAGATTCTTCCCACAGGATCTGTGCCTTCCCACCAGGCTTGGGAGCCCTGAAAACCACATCCAAGACGTTCCTGACGGTGCAGGTGCACGTTCTCCCAGCCCATTTCCATGGCTCTTTGGCTGTAAATTCAATGCTAGCCTGTTTGCTAACCAGGGAATTCGGGGGCAGGCGGAGCGTTTTGATGATGAAGTTTTAAAGATGTTTTGTGAGTGGCCGGTGCGAGGATAGGGGCAGCCCCCGCTGCTCCCGCCAGTGCTCCGGCCTCCCCCGGCCGGCTCCATCAGGATCAAAGCCTGCCCGAACCTTTTCCATACGCCCTCCCGCTATCAGCCGGGCCTTGGCCAGGTGCCTCCGGAGGCTCCCACTCCCGCACAGAGCACAGCCATGCCGGGCCAGGGAAGCAGTTAGGGAGCATGGAGCGCCGGTTCGGTTTTGGAGGAGGCCCCGGTACTGTGGATCCGGGTTCTTACAAGGCGGAGGGTGCCAGAACCACGTGCCGGGAGCATCCCACGTGCCGGGAGAATCCCACATGCCAGAAGCATCCCGCATGCAGGGGGAATTCCCTGCTGCCCGCCCCGGGAGTTTGGTGCTGAGAGCTCCTCAAGCCACCAAGACACTTCCAAGGGCAACAAGAGCTTTTGCAGCCGGATCTGCTGCCTGCAAGGACCGAGCGGCCCTGCTTCCCCTGGCTGCTCTTTTCCCTTCCCGATGTTTATCCTGCTCTGCGGTGCCGGCACCCGGGATGCTGGAGTTTCCTCAGCAGCCGAACAATTCCTTGGGCTGCCGGCAAGTCGGCAACCTGCTCTGTGCGCTGTTATTTTTATGTTAAGCTGCTAAACTTTTGGTAAATTTACGACTACGGATCAGGCGCTTGCAAGACAAACCATCTCGTTGGGAATTTGGAGGAAAACAACAGAAATGATTAAACGGCTGAAGGGATTGACTTATGAAGAGAGATTAAAAGAGCTAAATCTGCCTGGATAGGCTAACCGGCAACTACGGCGAGATACGATCGCTATCTACGAGGATATGAAGGGGATAAATCACAGCTCGGGGGTTTGTGTGGGGCAGCCTGGGGAGATTAACTCGCAGGAACAGGCAGAGGAAGAGCAAAGGGAAAAAAACATATAGGAAAGATCTCGGAAGAGTCCAGGGCTCGGGAAGGAGAGATGCCCCCAGGAGATGGCAGGAGCATCCAAGCCTTGGGCCGGGCTGCAGGGAGTGCGCTGGGGAACAGGGTGCACAAATAGGCGACACCTGAGATATTTAGCTCTCCTTTCAACCAGGAACTCGATGGCAGAGCCGGAAATTTGGCAAAGCCGGGAATTTGTTCCCATGTCAATGAGATGCAGCCCCAGAAGCAGGGAGCTCCGCGCTCCCTACGCAGCCGTGGCCGCATCCCCGCAGTGGGATCCCTGCAGCTTCCCCGGCTCTCCAGAATGCTCCTGCTGGGAGAGGTGCTTCCCCTCCGCGAACATGGTGGTTTTGGGCCACAGCAAAGCAAAACGTAGAACTAAGACGATAATTTGTGTGGAATAATTCACTGGAGACCTTCCTACCAGCAGCAGTTCATGATGCCTCATGTGAAGCAGTATTTGCATTTCTTGGAATAACTGATGATAACCAGAGCGGGGCGGGTTTGCTACAATCACATCCCCCAGCTCTGCCCTGCCTGCATTTCAGGGCTCCTAAGTGCTGCGAGCGTCAGGAATTTGGCACCTGGGAGGGCTGGAGCAGGCGGGGAGGCTGGGTTTGCCCCCGTCTTCCTTCTTGTCTTTACCCCCTTCCCTCCGCTGTTTGGGACTGCGGAGGGGCTGAGCCAGGACAGCTCCATCTCTACACGGCGAATTCCCGCACGGAGCTCCTGCTCCCTCGTTTCTCTTCTCACCAGCGCAGTCTTTGGCTCACACTCGCAAGTGACAAATTGCACTTGTGCCTCTCATTCCAGCTTCCCTGGCATCCTCAACCGAAAGAGCCCTCTGCAGAAAGCAGCGGGTTCTCGGCGAGCAGCGGGAGGCGGCTTTTCCGCTCCTTTCTTCTCCCTCCCCCTTGTCTTAATTGCCGCCCAACATGGGCTTTCGAGGTGTATTAAACATACAAATTATTCTGCAAAGCTTCATGAAGTGCTAGTTACCGAGGCCTCTAATGGGAGATGACAGTGCAACCAGAGAAGCTGTTAGCGTCAAAGCTTTGTCTGAATCGGCTCCAGGAACCGGGCGGCTGTGCCACGCGGGGCGGCTGCGCTTGGCGAGGCCACGGGCACCCCGCGCGCTCGCGGCGGGGGCGGCGCAGGCCCTGGGCAGCGCTCCCCGAACGTGCACCTGCGATGCCGGCCTCGCTCCTGGAACGGTGCTGATGGATTGGAGAGAGTTCAGAGGAGAAGCAGGAACATAATCAAGGAGCTGGAGGGCATGATTTATTCGGCAAGATTAAAAGGGCTGCGTAACAGCAACAATAATAAGCGCTCGCAGCACACGGGGGTTTTTGTGTCTGCGCTCAGATGAAGCTAACGGCGATGCTGCGCCCGGCCGCGTTAACAACGCAGCCGCCCCTCACGCGCCCGGGATGGCGGCCCTGGATATGGGAACCATCTGCGAGGCTGCGCGGATGCCAAGGAGGGAGGGAAGTGTTGAGGTTCGCCCCAGGGGCTATCACGGCTAATACAAAGGCATGGAAATGAGGGAAGGAAGACGAGGGCTGACGCGGGGGCAGTTTTGCCGGCAGGGCAGCGTGAACACGGGATCGCGGAGCTGGAGGGAGCGGACGTGGGAGCACGCAGAAGGTGGGTGCTGGCACGGGACAATCCCGTCGGATGAGCTCCGGTCGCGCAGGGAAGGTGTCACCAGGATGGGATGGCACTAATGTGCAGGCACAGCCCGCCCTGAGGGGGCCCTGAGGAGCCCCATCCCAGGGGTGGCACTGGGGGACAAGCCAAGGGCTGGCGACTTGCAGGCAGCAGTGCTGGCCCCAGGGCATCCCCGGAGCGGAGCCCGGGGCTTGGACACAGCCCGGAGTGAGGATGCTCGTGGAATGAGGCCGAGGTGGCAGGGAAGCAGCCTTCCAACAGCAACTCCTCAAAGCACAAAAGAAAAAAGCAAAAAAACCCCAACATCCCCATTTTGGGAGCTCACTAGATGGGAGCGTGGCAGGGGGTTGCGGGGACATAACTGCAGACACAGGAGAGGGGAGCAGGGCACGGCGGCTCTGCAGGGAGATCTGGGACCTCCAAGTCCAAAGGCAGAGTTTGGTCGTCACCCGAGGAAGGAAAAATCGCCAGGAGTGCTCATCGCGTCAAGCAGGCTGTTGCAATAAGTGTTTTATGCTTTAAACACTTAGAGGAGCAGAGAGAACAGCGAAATCCCCCGTAAGAGCTAATTACTGCAAACTCCTTTTCAATAAAACAAGACAAAAAAAAATCCTCTCTTGATGGAAAAATCCATTTAAGGTGCAGAGGAGGTAACGGTTGCTCGTGGCCTCCCTGCAGCATCACTGGCAGCGCACAGGTTCCCAAGCCGGCCCCGTCTGAGCGGCTCCGCAGGACGTTCCCAGCAACCGCGGGCTGCCCCATCCCTCTGCTTCCCTGCTCCTTGGCCGTCGGATTTGGCGGCTCCAGGTGGGATGAAGCCATCCCCATCCCTGGCTACCCGCGCTCACCGTGGGCCCCGTGTCCTCGGCGCCCTGCAGCTGCCTCTGTCGCCTTGCTCAAATCCCAGCCTAATTAAGACAGTGTAAAGCTGGAATTTGGAGTGGCTTTGCCTGCACCCCTCATACTCTGCATTTCCCTGTGATTTGAAAGGGGCCAGTTTGGTGGGTTTTTTTGCACATGGGAGCAATATATTGAATTACATGTATGTCCAGCGCCTAGGAGAGATACATTTCTTTTCCACATGTTCGTGCAGCTGCGTGACCCCAGGAAACCCGGCGGTGGGGTCTGTCTTAGGAGACAAATAGGGCTGGTTCGGTGCGTGCGAGCGTGTGCGGGGGGGTCTCCCAACACCTTCCCACCCCGCTGCGGCCGAGCGGAGCAGACGCAGGATCCTCGTTCATCCCAAATCCCAGGTGCAAACGCGGCCTCGGATGCAGCGCCGGGCACCACTGGGCAAAGCGGCCGCGTTCCCGTGCCAGCATCCAAAGGGACCCGCACGTTTCAGCATCGCCGCTGTCACTCAGTGTCCCAATGGCCACCAGAAAGGAAGGAGCTTTGCTGATAAGATCTGGGGCTTGAGAGAAAATAAAAACAAAGGGCGGAATGGGCTTCTTTTTTTTTTTTT
>VWPW01015214.1:2808-87621 GCA_013389825.1 Crypturellus undulatus
GAGGGGCCGCCCCGGGAGGCGCCGCCGCGGGCAACAGTTGGCAACGCGCAGGCCCCGCCCCGCCCGCCGTTGCCAGGCGACGCGCGGCACATTGTACCGGAGCGGGGCCGTGACGTCACGGAGCGGGGGTGCGAGGGCGCCGCGCTGCGGGCGGGCGCAGAAACCACCCGCCCCCCCGACGCGACCTGCGCGGCCGGGAGATGAACTCGGGGTTATTTCGGTTATTTCCTTCTTTTCTTTCTTTTTTTTAATTTTTTTTTTATTTTCTGCTTCTGCTTTAAGAAATTGTTTATTTTCCCCCAAATTTGCTGTCATTTTTCATACACGCCGCATCTCGGCCTCATATTCTGTCTGTATCTGGAGTTGCGACTCTTGTTTTTGACTCGCGCTTTCCACCAGTTTACCTGCAACAACTGGTAAAACGAACGCGGACGCTTTGGCTTCCCCAAACGAGAAACATGGCTTGAAAAAGGAACAGTTCTAAATACAGAAATATCAGTGCCCAAAGTGAGGAAAACGGCAGATCCAAATCATGGCATGGCCTCCCTGAGGGCCTCCCCGGCCTCTCCTGCTGGAGATCCGTGAAGAAAAACCCCCAAAACACCAATGGGTGCAGGAACTGGCACGGCCTGGCCCGGTGTTTCCACATCCCTTACGCAGAGCTGCCTGCTCCGGCCGTCGATGTCCATCCTTGCAGCGTGGCGACGGAGACGCGCCACGTTCACGAGGGCTGCAAACAAATTCACCTCGCTTTGTGCAAGTTGTGTAACTTCCTTTCGCGCAGCGGCTCCCCAGGGCTGTGTTGAGGAAGGACAAATTTAGAGGAACCGGGATCCGCGCGTGTGGGTCTGCGGCGGCGGCCTCACACCGTGCCCACGAACAGCCTGCGGGGGAGCAGGGGACAGATGCTCTTGCAGCTTATTAAAGGGAACACTCCTAAAAACTGCCTTTCCTTCCAGTATTTAATCTGAAGGAGATGGCTGCACATCAAGGGCTCATGGCAGGATAAATAACAATCGTAACTAAAACGACTCCTGGCACAGGAGACTTTATGGGTTCCCAACAGATCGCATAAAAAGCACCCGCATTGCTCTGCTGATCAGGCAGGATGACGGCACGTTGTCCAAGGCATCCTGACGCCTGCAGGATGCTTAGCAAACACCATACATCTCCAGCAGCTTGTCATGAGCGAGACGTAAATAAATGTTTCACTGATAAAGCAGCAACAGTTGAAAATAATATTACAAGGGCGGTGCTAAGAATACAAGCACTCAGTATACAAACCCAGCGGATACTGCTACCCTGGGCTTTGTCGCTTATACAGCAATAATTAGGAACATATAAATGTCTCCCTGATATAATCCTTTTCTTAGTAAAAATCTTGGAAAATGGGCATTTTTTGAGAACCACTTCTTATTAAGGAATGACTGCATAAAGCCTTGATGAAGCAGTGACCACAGATACACTGTGGATCCACCTCTCATGTCATCAGTGCCCAGCCTGGCCAAGCAGCGACTGTTGCGGCTGCCTGTGATGCCGTCCTCACAGCCGCTCTCGGAAGCGCCGGAGCCTTCCCCAAATCCCAGCAGCTCTTCACCCCCGGGCCGGTCACTCTGATGACGAGAAACTGGAGCTGAACTGTGCAGAACGCAGACTAATTAACAATTAAGCTAATGAGATCGCCAGCAAAACCACATCTTCATTATCTCATGAAATCCAGCAACTCCCATCACGCTTCAAGGGCCTTTAATCGTGTTCTCCGTGGCAACTATTGGTGGCCATTTTGCAAATACTTATGTAAAATTACCTTTTGTGTGCTTATTTTCCCCTACAATGAGAGCTGGACAAGTTACTACTGCAGATAACGGCTCTGCTCAAAAAGGAGATATCCCAGACTAGTAATTACACTTGGTCGGATCTTCCTCTCATCTACTCTCATCTGACTTTGGAGTGCTCCCTCTGAAGCAGATGCAGGGAGACTGCTGTGAATTGCCACAATAATATTATCAGTCACATTTGCTATGGCAGAACAAACTAAGAATAATCTCTAATTATGCTCGTCCCTGCAGAAACACAGGCAGCAGATAGCGCCAGCCCCAAAGTCAGGGGAGGCAAAGCCAGACCTCACCATGGGGAGAACAGGGCTGTTTCATGCGGCAGGACACACATTTTTTGCTTGTAGCCCCTGCACTTTGTAACAAAACTAGCTGGCAAATGAAAGAGGAAAGAAAAATGAAGCTTTCCAAGCTTTGCACTCATGGGTGCAACTCCACATTGGTCCTATAGCTTGTTTGCATTAAGATAGCTCTTTAATTACACATCACCTGCTATTTCCTGGTCTAGCTTTGTACAGGACCCAAACTGGATGATGCTCCATTTATGAGCAGCTATTCGATATCTGCTTTAGTCTCCCTGATCAAAGTGTGGTTCATATCTTATTTACAACTACTACTAACAGCCTGCTCTGCAGTAAGAGCTGTTTATTTCCCCTCAAGCTTTTCTGTGCTGTTCATCACTCTGACATCTGAGTGCTTCGCAAAAATTCATTCATCTTCATAAAGCCGCTTCCAAATGAGAGAAGATGCTATCCCCATTTTGCAGATCAGGAGCAGTCGCACAGACAGATTGAGGTCAAACACTTCCACTCATGATAGGCCCTAATTTGCAAGGTCTCAGATCTGATTCTTTTTTACATGTATCTTCAAATATTACGCCAAAACAAAAACACTGTTTTGCATGTTGAACTAGAGCTCTGGCTGGCTTCTCATAAAGCCTGGTGTTACATGAACAGGAGAGGAGCAACGGGATTGGGAAGTGCTGGCCACCAGAAATAGGGACGGTAACATCCTCACTGCCAGTGCTGGGGCACTGAAACCCAGCACAGATAGCCCATGTGAATGAGAAATGCTTTCACAAGCCTTGGATGAAGCAGCAAAGGCTGTCTCAGAAAGCTGTACACATTGGCATTTCCCTTCCAGTTTGCCACATGGGCCAAATCCCATGAGGACAGTTGGATATAGAAGGAATTGCGGGTTCCCTGCTCTCCTCGGAGCCTGGCCCATTAAGCACAGACAAATAGAGGGAGCTTTGTAGTGTAGAGACCACCCTGGGAAGCCAGGATTTTGTTTTATTAGTGTGTTAAAAGCATCTGTGGATCAAATGTGCCAGTATCATTTTACACCATGAAAATGTCGCCCAGGGGACTCTCAGGACTCATCTTTTCAAACGCTGATACCTCTTTGTCGGTTTTAATAAAAGGCAGCTACAAAAACAAAGTGGGCCATGTGGTCTCAACGAAGCGGAGACCATGACAATCAATAACAGAAACAATCTGCACTTACTTGTGAGGAGGATTTGCTTTTAGCAGCAACATCTATTAAACAAGACATCACTCAAGACCACCCTTCGTTTCTCCCTGGGACAATGAGGCTGCTGTGCCCAAAGCACATCTGTGCTTATGA
The DNA here is from genome assembly GCA_013389825.1 of Crypturellus undulatus. Lineage (NCBI taxonomy): Eukaryota > Metazoa > Chordata > Aves > Tinamiformes > Tinamidae > Crypturellus > Crypturellus undulatus. The sequence goes on from VWPW01015214.1 coordinate 6,270, forward strand.
AGATTTGTAAATCCAGGACAGTGTGTACACTGACAACACGACCATGCAACATAGCATGTTGTCTCTGATTTAGATCAATCAAATTAAACTGCACATCAAAGTTTTATCTGTTCAGAAAGTTGCAGCTGAGGTCACTGATCTCCTCTGTCCTATCACTCAGAGGTCACCTCCATGTTGTAACTAAATGTAGGGCTAAATCTAGTAACAGGGGCTCCTTAAACAGAGGTGCTCATCCAAACAAATGCCACCCAGACCACGAGCCAGCTTTCCTCAGGGAACACAGACCCATTGGGAACAAGGTGGCCTGGACTCGGTCCCTTGGCAGTCAGGTCCCTCCATCACGGCTACGTGGAAGCTGCTTGACAGAAGGTGACAGAGAGGCAGGAGCTGTTGGCTGCGCTTCATCGTCTCCATAGGGTGCAGCTACTGAGGATCCGTCTGCATCGAGAGCCCGGGAACGTCGCTACCGTAGAGGAATCTGCAACCTCCAGGTCACCACGGACACGACAGAGATGTGAATTCGTTGCTTCCCGTGATCCTGCGTGTCAGCAACACCGCGGCACTCAGCTCTGTTCCTCACCTCTAATTTTTGGCCAGTCCCCAGCTCCTCACCGAAGGAGGAACTTGATGTTTTCAGTTCCTTCTGCCTGACGGACACTGCAACACTTGTGAGCAGAGCTGCTAGCTGGTCATATTAAGAAAGTTTCAGCAACTTTTATAAAACTATCTCCAAGTTAAGGCTGCTGCAAATTTGTACATGCCAAGTTCCAGCATTCCTTTTGCCTTTGGGATCCTGGGTTGTACAGAAAGTCAGGAGGGGTTTTGGCCGCACTTTAGGTCCATCAGGAAGCAGAATTTTCATTCTGCAATGTGGCCAAAAATAGCAACCACTGAGATATTAACATACAGATGGAAACCCCTGCTTTCTATGAGTAATGCCTACAAAGCGCTTCAGAGGCAAGGCTGGATATTGGAAAGAAGTCCAATCTCAGTACAAAAGATAGAGATTTTAATTTAAAAGTCACACATGGCTAGTCTTATCAGCTGAGGCATGAATTGTGTTCTAGCCTGGACAACTCACTACAGGCATCAAAACGATCTGTTTTCAAACTCGGGCCATCCCCAGCCTGTTCCCTTACCCCTCCGATTTGATTTGCGGCTCCTTTTCACTCATTTCTATTCATATTGAAATCAAGCAGCCTGCTTACAGCTCGCACAGAGCAGGATACATACAGTAAGTCAATTTTCTCCAGCTGCAGGACAACTCTATACATTCCCTGCTACCTCATTTTGGTGAACTTTAATGTTGAGCTGAAAATTTTTATTTCCTAAGAGTCAGAAATTGCCAGCAAGGGCTGGTTTTTGCTTTCTTTCTTCTTTTTTTTTTTTCCCCTTTTTTGCAACACATGGTAAGAAAATGGGCAGTGAGGAAAAAAAAAACAAAAAAAAACAAACCCTAAACCCCACAATTTTTGCCATGATGACAGGGATGCACTAGAAAACAACCTTCCACAGCCAGCAAACTGCCCCACTAAAGCAGAGAGGAGAAAGCAGCAGAGATTTTGCCTGTACAGTCACTCCATGTTCTGCCCTTCGCTCCGGCCCAGCCAGCTAGAGCCAGAGCCTCTCCGGGGACACAAAGAGCCCAAGATCCCAGACCGCAAGACATAAAAACATTTCTGTGCACTGATTGCCTCATCACAAAACCCTCATTATCCCAGCCGTCAATCAGCAGGACGGGCCAGCCGCTCGCATGGGAACTGGTAGCAAGAGGGGCTCATCCTCAGATACTTGCATGGACGGGACAACACAAGTGGCAGTAGTTTCACCTGGCAGCAGTTCCTCAACACGTCCCAGGAGACAAGTGAGGTGGAGACACTTCCTATAGCTCTGCGTCACCCGGCGGGACAGGGACGTGCAGCTCCTTAAACCCCACGCTGAACTATTACTCTTACAGAGGTAACTGTTGAACAGCCACATAAACACACTGTCATTTAGATTTATGGTTCACAGTGATGATGTTCTGTGATCATATGGAAAAATCTGAGAGTCTTTCTTTATGGATTTCCCAGCACATAAATCTTGTATATGTTTGTTATCCCTATTCGTAAGTGGCAATCCAAAAATTGAGTATTATTAATCACTTGCTTGGTATGCGACCTCTGCGAGCTTCAGGCAAGCCTCTGATTTACTGATAAAGGGTGGCTACATTCCCACACATGCGGATGTCAAGCTGGATTCATTCACTCATGTTCAGTTTTGATGCCAGTACCCAAAGCCACTGTTTGGAGTAGTGGCTTAGCAGAGAGAAGAATCTGGTAAATGAATTATTGACCTAACCACTGAAGTGATTTTAAAAATATCAGAAAATTTCTGTTGCCATTTTTTAATCAGCTAAAACATCTTTCACAAGGTAGAGATGTTCAAAAAACTGTCCAAACCCATCAACATTCAGTGTGTGAATCAGAAACTGCAACAGATGGACTCAAAGCCTTTTCTAATATCGGCTCTTAATAAGTGGAAGTGTTCACAATGACAAATGCATTTTTTTTCAGTCTGTATCAGAATTTTAGCCTGGCCTTAATCAGCACTTTTTGCCAATTCCCTGCTTGGACAGTGCACTCCCCTGGCGAGGCAGCAGCGAGGCTGCCTGACTGCAGACACGCAATGACAACCGCCTCCCAAGCTCATATTCCCAGTTCCAAAGATCTACAGGCATCCACAGAGGTCTGACTGTGTGTGTTTCCCTCCTCGCTTTATCCCGCCCAACATCCAACAATATTCTTATCCATGTCCAACGATTTCGGCTGAGCTCCCGGGCGCACCAAGCTCGCCGTGCTGCGAGCTCCGCTCAGCTCCTCGCAGCCTCCTCTCGGGCTGCACACGCATCCCGAGCGCCTCCCAGAACACCGTGGTCAGCAGAAACTGCGATAACAGCCTGACAAATGGTGCCTGACGTAAGACGGAGCTATTGTTCGCTTTTAATTGGAAGCAGCCAGGATTTCATGTCCTTGCAGTCTGTGGTTCCTTCTGGGATCTTCGCAGTAGTTTCTATGTATTTCCATACATTTTTCTAATAAAAGCTTTTTTTTTTTTCCCCGTTTAGTCTGACAGCATTAGAAAGGATTTAGGAAGTGAAAAGAAATAAGATCACACTTGGGAAACCAGGCTTTTTCCCATTCATAGGACAACTTCTTTTGTCAATACACCCTTCTATCCAAGCTGCAGATATCCACACAAATCCACCAAAGCTGTGATATCCTGGATGGCAAGTTTTGCCTAGTAGAATTTTTGGGGGAGTTTTACTCATTTTTACCATGATTCAGCAAATTCACTCCAGTGACCCGTGTTGCATTTTCCGAGAACACTGTCCAAACTGGACAGAGTTAGGAGATACCAGCCTTGTCTGGGCAAGATAAGTACCTTACATGGATCAGCACTCTGACATGTCTGGAAAGCCCAGCACAGATAAGGACACTTTTCTTAGAGATAGCCCAAACAAGCTGATAATCAAGTCACTCTGTGTCAAGTAGGTTCTGTCCTGGACACTGTAGCTAATCCACAACGTGTTAGAAGAGAACAGAAAACAGCTGTGTAAGAGCAGGTACTTGAGCAACACTCATTATCCTAAAGATAGACCTAGTGCCTTCACAGGGACAACCAAGGAAAACAAAAATTCTTCCTTTGTATCACGCGAGCCGTGCGTAATGGATCAAAGGTCAGAGATGTGAAGCACGAGAGGTTTCCGCAGCACCCGCGTGGCCAGGGGAGGCTGTGACTGACTGAACGTGCTCCGAGGCTCCCGCAGAGCTGCTCCCTCTGCTCTCCGGGGGCTGCTGGGCAGCCTGGAGCTGTGCAGCAAACCTGGGAGAACAGGCAGAAGCTTCCCTGGCACCTCCGCTGGGATATGGGTTAGTGCAATTCCACCCTAGGCGTGTGAAAAGGAAGAGATGTTACTATCATTTCCCCAAAGGAAAATCACACCTGCAGAGGTTGCAGTGTTAAAGATGCCCAGGCAGCTACTTCTTACCCTTTAATTGCTTCTCCTACATATTTGAATTGCTTCTCCTACGTATTTGCATGATAGAAACTCAAGAGAGACATTTAAAGGCTTTGCCAAACAGCAGGAACACAGGCTAGGTGGGTCCCATCCCTAAAACTCCATCCAAGTGACTTCTCCAAGCTCAGAGAAAAGCACCCAGTTAGCGCTCGGTCCTCATTGCCCACCAGAGCCGTCACCCTACCCAGTGCTCTGTGTGTGCCCCAGCCTCCGTATTCCAGCCTTTTTCCTCTGGGGAGAGCTGCGTTTTCCCCCTGAGGGGATTGCAGGCGAGCAGAGCCAGGGCTGCTGCTTGCAGGCTATGGATGCTGCCGTCAGCCGGGATTCTCTCCCGCAGCTTCACTGCCTCCTCCTAGGACAGTTCTTGGATTACAACGTTGGACTCGGCCCTTTGATGTCACGTCAGGCCCGAAAGCGCCTGTTCCATCAGCTGGTAAGGAGACACTTCCCCCTGCAGCAAGGGGAACTGCTTCCTGGCAGCTCCCCTTTCCCTCCCAGGGGCCTGGCTGGAGCCCGGCTTCACTTCAACAAGGGCTACAAAACACCCCAGGTGACATACGGGCACCACCTTCGTTCCCACGAGCCAACCTGGACACACTGGGACCTTCCTTGCAACTAAATCCACATTCTGGGATGAAGCTGGAAGCACCTCCTGCCCCTCTTACACAGCACACCCCAAAATAAGAGTTCCTGGGCGCTCTTAGGCTGTACCTGAGCAGGCAAAGCCTGACTTGTTGCTTCCATGCAAGCTCTGTGGCCTCTCATCGCTATGGAAAAGCAGCTTTAGTTTGGCACAGGTGAAAAGTAATGACTGAAACATTGCATGGAATTGATTTAATAAGGTTCAGTGACTGAAACACGAAAGATTTCCCTTAACAGTTTGTTACAGGACAGACTCGGCCACTGTGACCAGCTCTGCCACTGGCCTAATTGAAACCTGTGCAGTGAGAAGGGGGGGAGCAGCCTTTGCTATCAATTAACTGATGAAGTTGAAATTGAAGTTTTGATTCATTCTGAATTATCAGCCTTTTTCTATGTCTGATTTTAGAAAGGGTTTACAGCTATTAAGAATATTCAGAAGCACCATAATTCACAACCAGCATCTGCAATCATGCATTAAACCACATTTCAAAGCTAATATTCAAGATAAAGACATAATTTGTATTCCATTTGGAGGGGAGTGGGTGGAAATCTCCTATAAATGCCCACTGCAAGGTCTGAATCTAGTCATGGCCTGTCCTGCCACAGGCTTCTGGCTATGGATTGGACTGGCATTTCCTGGGTTCCCTTAGAGACACAAAACCCCCAGTTCTGCCATCCTTACACGTCCTGGGGGGCAACACCCAATGCAAGCAGCTCCTCGTGTATAAACTTCCCTTAGTAAAACTGGAGGAAACGCAGAGCAGCAGATCCATCTCAGACTGAAACGTTCCTCTGGGAGGCCCCTGCGGAGTGAGCAGCAGCTTGTTACGGAGCTGACATTTCTTCTTCTGCCACAGCCACGTGAATAAGCAATGCTGCAGCGTGGGGAGGCACAAGGCAGCAGAGCAAGGGAGGCAGAAGAAACTGCTTCGGGTAACAAGGTGTTGGCACGGGCAGCCCTCAGCTCCACAAGGACCTGTTTGCCACGAGCGCTGCTTGGGCACTTCCACACTCATTGGAAGCAGATTCCCGTACACTTTAGCAGTGGTTTTTAGCCTGATTCACGTTCCCGATATGCACCGTGCCTGACAAAAGGCAGCTCTCCGGGAGGGATGCTGGGCATTCCTCGCTCCGCACTGCAAGGGGCTGCTGCAGACGCCCAGCCGGGGACGCGCAGGGACGCGGGGTCCCTCGCAGTGAGGCTCCCGATCCGCCCTGGTGCTGCAGCGGGACACAGTGTCCTGGGATGTGCAGTGGGATGGGGGGCGACCCGCGTGCCACAGACACCAAGATATGGGGGCAGCCCGCAAAGCCCCGTCCGTCCATCTGTCTGTCCATCTGTGCTGCTCAGACACTCGCACTGGGCTGCTCCGTGCGCTGCTTTGGCCAGTCTGAGGTACTGCTTGTAACAGAACATTTCCTAGCGGACTGCAACGAGCTCTTTGCTTTAGCCGTACTTTTGGAGCAGATCGTTTTGTCCCTCACGTACCCTGCTTGGAGGAGACCGCAGAAACCGTGGCAGGGCTGAACTCTGCAATGGAATCTGTTATTTCTGAACAACCATAAGAAACAACCATACCAAAATTTCATGACTTGGGTGTGCAGGATTTCAGCCATCTGCCTGATGGATTTTTAAACTCAGCTGCTAAGAAATTTTAAACTCAGCTGCTGCAGTAAGGCATGCGAGGGTTTGCACAGTGGCAAAACGTCCCAGCCAGCCACCAGGTTGCAGAGCCAGGTGCCACACGAACACACAAAACTATCCCAAGGATCTCACTCTACAAAATAAGAGCGAAATGAAGCTGCAGAGAGTAAGAAATATCCAAACAGCCAACTCTCCTAAAAGGAGTAGGTGTTCAGGAATCCTTCTCTCCACTGGTTTTACATTACAGGCAATTCTGAATATGTTCCAGCTTCCTCATTTAATGTTAATCTTTGTATCTACAGGTAAGCTGATTATAATAATAATGCTCACATTAGGGAAGTCAGATCAAAGCATTCCAAATCAAAATGACTGCTCTGACAGATTACTTCTACATTTCTTGCTTTTTTTTCCTATGGATCACACATGTTTCTGAGAAAGATTTCTTGTCTTGAATGAGGATAGGGGGCATCTTCCAAAATCTTTCAATCTTTAAGGACATGAAAACACCATTTCCTGCTCTTCCCTATTAGTTAATCACAAACTAAATGAAGTTTAACTCCATCTGAAACCATGTGTGTTCCCATCACAACGAACATTGCTTAAGATGTTTACATTTAGATGCCATCATTCTTGATAGGGATATATCAGTTTTATGACAGTTATAACGTTGCACGAATGTTAACTGAACCTGGCTTATTTTACCTCCCAGTACTTCTAACATCCAAATTTCTGCAGCAATGAATTTTGATGCTTAATTTTCTCGGTGAGGACTGCTCTTAAAGTGGGAAAGGTCAAACACATTTCAAAGATTAGCATATTCAGAGAAAGACACACTTTAATCATCTTCTTTCCTCCCAGAGTTATCATTATGTGCCTGCAAGCGATTTAAAACAAACTCCTCATGCAAGAGCATGTGTGCACGTGTGTGTCATATGTAGCGGGGCTAAAGAAGCCGCCCCAGTATATCCTCCCAGCAGGGCCTCAGTTCCTGAGTTGAAAGGAGGCAGGAACGGAGGCGAGGAGGTCGGGGAAGTACCAATGGCTACGGTTACAATTAAATAAGCCGCCAATGATTAAAAATGTATCTCCTGCACTCACCGCTGCCATGAATCTTTCAGAAGCTCTAAATCTGAGAAGGTAAATTAACTCCTTATCTCTTCACGCTTTAAGCTTTTTAAAAAGCAGACCTGAATAAATCCAGCAGGCAGCAATCTTTTAGCTTTACTTGGGAAAATTTCCCTAATAAACCACCCTGATTTTATCAGACTCTTTCCCTCTGTTTCCTCTCTGGTGGGTAATGGAAGTTACACCCACTTCTTGGCTTTGACATCTGTAACCCAGAAAAGCCTCTGTGTGCTGTAAAAATGCCAAGCGATATGTTTCTTTGCTGGAAGATGTCTTGGGGCTCTTGTCACATTCTTCTAAATGCGCCGGGATAAATGAAATGCTTTGCTAGCAGCAAACCATCGCCCATTAGCCATTCTTCTTCTGAATGGAAAAGAACAGTTTCTGATGAAATATCGCTCCCATATTCCCACATTCCTAGATGGCTCTAGTAGGTAGTTGCCCAGTCTTTGACCAGTCTTGGACTGAAAAACAGGCATTACAAGAGAAACTTGGATACACTGAAAAGGAATTAAAACGTGAAAATTCTCACTAAAAGATTGCATTTTTAATTGGAGTCAATCAGTTTCCTAAAATTGCTTAAATAATCATGAGATGAAGCAAATTTGTCAAAGAGCCAGTCAGCCGGAAATTGAGAAACTCCACTGAAAAGTGTCAACACGAGGCACTCTGACATTTAGATACCGTTTCCTTCCTCCGAAGCCAAAAGGCTGCCAAGATCACTATTCTGAGGCCATTTCCACTTTGACAGAAACCAGTTTGGGTGAAATGTGTCGCAGGGCTCAGCAAGGACGTTGGAAAAGCCGCCAGGGATGCGGCAGACGGAGGCCACGGGGAGGGATGTTGTGCCCGGCTCCGGTGGCACCAGGACGAGGGGCAGCGGCGCGGGGGTCCTACCTGTTCTCCCCGCTCGGGGGCTGAAGCCCCTGCTCGCTGCTGGGGCTGGGACGCATCCATGATCCGCTCCCGCGAAGGCTGCAGGCTCCATCCTCAAAGTATCGCAGGAAGCCCCGGAGCTGCCCTTTCTCCCGGCACCAGAGCAAAACTACAGTTTTTTATAAGCCACCTTATTTCCAGCCCTCGCTGCTTAGCAAGAGATACAAAGGTCTGCATAAAAGGCAATTAAACCAAGCACAATGGACTGCGTTAACTACCAGTAACTAAGAAGCCACCTTGATCCCTTTGTGCATCTAAGACATTCACCGCATGACACAGGGGCCTCGGCTCACAAAGACTTTTCAGTTTCGGATTAAACCTTGCATTGGAAATAGCTCTGGTAACCCACAGCAGCGGATTAGCATCAGCAAGCAGCAATCGGCAGAGGGAGAGCAGGAGGGTTTCGGCACTCGCACGGGGAGAAGGGATGCAAAGGAAGAACACTGCTCAAACACCTCCCTATCCTGCCTTGTTTCTGGTACCTGGGAGCTGCAGGAGGGAGAGGGGAATGGCAGGGATCGGAGCAGGATGTCGCTGCCAGCGGCGGATAGGGAGGCGCTTGGTGCAGCCCCAGCAGCACCGCGCAGGGGATGCGGGAGGTGCGTGAAGGGTCCCCGAAATGCACTGGTGTGGCTGCTCCTCGCGGGTACGTTTCGGTGCACGATTGTTTCATGTGCCACGGCTTCCCTTTCTCAGGATTTTCTTGCAGGAAACTTCTGCCTGGTGTTTTTCCAGCCAATCTACAGTTAGCCTCAAAGATTATTTTTAGCTGCTTTTCCTTCCACACATGTTCTCTGAGAGCCCCTGCTGCTTACGCTGCTCACGTCTTGGGGATGGGCCCGCATGGTGGCAGCAGAGCTGACACCTTGTCCCTCCCTGGACATCCCGGGACACTGGGCGTGCTCTCTAGCGCTGTGAGGATCAGCAATGGGGAAACAAGCCAAGGAAAACCAAATACCTGTCAGCACCTCCCAGTCCTGACACAATATACAGGACATATTCAGTAGCCCCAAATGCCCCAAACTAGATGATGTTACCAGCTCTAGAGGATCTCCACAAGCACAAAAGTGCCTTTCACAAGTCTACCATGACTTCTTTCACATATGGGAAGGGTGTTAATGTATTAAATAAGCTTTCCACTGGGAAAGTCGCACAAATGACGCCTGTCGTGCTTTAACCATACATCCCCATACAAAAGCCTATTTTTATGAAACATAAGAGTTTAATAATGTTGAGGTCCCTGCAACTCTGCCAAATGTGGTTAAAACTGTCTAATGAATCCAAATTTGCTGGGGGATGGGACTCGCGCTGGCCCCTCGCATGCACACGCCGCAGGCAGCGGCACCGCCAGCTACGGCAGGAGTCAGTTAGCTGCAGGAGGGATGAGGACGGACTCAAGGCATGAACTGCCATTCCCAGAAGCCCTGACCGAAGCGCACAGCTTTTACCTTCGTGGCCTTCCCTGATTTACAAGTAAATCTCTCCTCTACCACAGAGAGCTCCAGCCTGCCCTAATACATACTCTTGCCTGCTGAGAGCATCTTGTATATTGATTCCCAAAGTATGGCCCAAGCTCGTTAGGCCTTATAATCTGCTGGGTTAATAAGAGCTCACAAGGAGCCAACATATGGGTACACTTACGAGCGCGTCACCAGCTGTAGGTACCGACCAAGCCCATCACACGGAGCAGCGGAACCGGTCGTATTCTGCTCCTGTTGTCAGCAGGGCTGGAATTCGGCTGCTTGTGGTGCAGGAGACTGAGAGCTGGCAGACCAACCGAATCCCCCAGGAATTTGAGGTGGCCTCACGGGTTATAGCTGCTCCTCTCCTTGAGACTCGCACTTGAGAATATTAGCTATGCACAGGCTGCAGTGGGGGCTACTAAATGGTAATTAGACAGCTACATGGAAAACAATTACCTGATTACGAGATGATTAATTAGTATGCTGTCAAGATACGATTATCCTGGCATCTGGGGTATACAGCATTTCTTCTTTGCTCCTTACAAGAGAATGAAAGCAACACAAAGCACTTCTGCCCTAAATCCCCACAGAAAGGGGCAGCACAAGAGCACAGACAGCAGCACTCAGTATCCGGGCATTTAATGGAGAGAGAAATATGTGGGGCAGACTGACACAGTCCTGTCCTGCAGGCCAAAACCAGACCAGCAAACAACCTCACACATTGAAAATAACATCCTATCCATCCCCCAGGCAGAACAGAGGAGAGGGGAAAAGCACTCTGGAAAATTGTCAGCCCACGAAGCTCAGTATTTAGTTCCACCTACGCGCTCAGAAGTGCGAGCTGCTGAATTATTACTTTTATGCTCAGATGTAAGAGCTGGGCCAGTAGATGGGGCAGCAGCTGAGACCTAGGACCAAGTCCCCACTCCACAACAAGCATGTCCAGGGGCACAGGGACCTGTGGTCACCTGGTTCTTCTGGCAGGGGCCCTGGCTCTGCTGCCAGGGCAGATGGGGACCTCCCCCCGAATGACTCAATTTACCTCCTCGCTCTTGGAGGACTAATGATTTCCCAGCTCCTAGAGAAGCACGAGAGGAATTTATTGGAGCCCGTGAAGCACTGTGAGAGCGTGATGATGGAGTAAGGAGTGCACATAGTTATTATGCTAACTACCTCCACTGCATGTCCGCAGCTTCCCCTCCAGGAATTTCCCCAGAGAGGTGTTTTGCAGAATAACTATCCAAAAGTAGCAAACCTCTTTACAAACAACCAAACAGCCTCCTGAGGAAGACTCCAGGTGGCAACACCTTTAAAAGTCCCCTTGTGACACAGGCCATACTCAGCCAGTGCCCTGGGATGGAGACGCAGGGCCAGGCCCTGGCTGCCCCCTCCACTGTTGGAACTTGCATCTCCCCAGTGGAAACGTCACCACCACTGCTGATGTTCCCACCCTCTGCTGGGTTGGATCCTGCCTCCGTGCACGTGAACAAGGGGCCCAGGGCTCAGCCCCTTAGAAAGCAGGGGCAAAGACGGCCCCGGGGAGCACGGGGGGCCCGGCTGGCCCTCCCGACACTGCAGCCCTGACGCGGAGCCCGAGCTGAACGCAACCTCCACGTCATCCCCAGCCACGCAGCTCCCAATTAACAGCCTCGTGTGAGACGGGGTTTTCAAGTGTGACCAGTGTGAAAGGGGGGAAAAAAATAGGTCAAGAGGATTATGCAGGGTGACTAATGATTGTTGCACGCTGGGCTGCGAAGCCCAACCGGTGCTTCAAAGGTGCCTCATAATATGTCCTTGCCTGACCCAGGGGCTGTTGACACTTTTTCTGAGCTGATGCCTTCGCATAGATGCCCCATTAGGCAGGAAGCTGGAGCGCCGGCCACGGCGTGAATGATGCCAGCGGAGTGGAAGGGCTATCAAAACTTCACACAACCCTCATTGAAGTCTCCCGCCGCTTCTAAAGGCAGGCGGCAGGGTCCATTATTGACCTGTCAGGCTGGCTCAGAGCTGTTTGCGGAGGGCCCTGGCGGCCGTTGCTGGCCCTTGGGGCACGGGGCAGGCCGTGCCGCTCCGCGTGCGCAGTGAGAGAACACATTCTGCAGCCGCAGAGGGGCTATGCCCTCGTGTCACCTGTACTGGCATCACCATGCGACGCTGCAGCAGGATCTCAGTCACAGAAAACAGCCTTTCCCCTCTGTTACAATCCCCTCGCGTATCAGGGTATAAACATAATCATAGAGAAGCTTCCTTGGCAAGAGCAGACCTGCCAGGAACAACAATGCCTCAGTGAGAGCTCGAGGGAGATCCGAGGGATGTTCCGCCCTGGAGAGCTGGGGCTGGCCCACGCACAAGGGCCTCAACATGCAGCACCCGGGGCCGACCTTCTCCGGGGGATGAGACTCCTTCCTCCCCTCGCCTGATGTTTTCCGCGGGCTGCAGAGAAAACTCTGCTCCAGGAGAAACGCACAGCCCTCCAACAAAGCTCATGAGCAAAGCTCCGAGAAGAACAGAGACCTTTCTGAGGTGCCATCACGTTGATCTTCTTGTAGATTTTACAAAATGTTCACATTTATACAAGGAATGGATTCTACTCTGGCAAAAGAAGAGAATTCATTGCTCTAGCAAGAGCTGTCCCCTGCACTGGAAGGTGGAGCGGTGCTGTCCCCCAGGAGGAGGGCGCAAGGACAGCCCCGCGGGACGGGTACTGCACAGATACAAGCAGGAGACATCGTCTCTTTGCGCGAAGGCTTTTGATCTAAACAGGCTACGCACTGGCTAGAGGAAAAGTGTCACTCAGCAGCACAGCAGGCCATGCCCTGGCTCAAAGTTTGAAAATATCTGGCATCTTTTTTCACGAGAAAAAAATATTAAGTTCTAAATATAATGAAGAACATGATGCAGGGCTTTCTCTGGCCTGAGGAGTTTGCTTGGTTAAGCACAAGCCAGTGTCATTTGCTGCGTTTCGCTCCTAAAACTGCTCCCTGCAGACAGCAGGGTTATCAGTCACTTGTGGTAGAAGGTGCTCCGGAGGATCCAAGCACAAACCCTGTCCCCTTGGGGTGCCACAACTTGACACGTGATGGTCGGCCCTACCTCTGGATAGTGCAATGTCATCCTGGTGCGGTCACTGAGCAGGACTGCTCAGGCTCTCCCAACGAGCAACGTGAGGCACCGACCAACAGGTGAAAAGTCACTGCACAAAACTCCCTTTCAGAGTTCCCTGGTAGTATCTCACAGTTGCTTTTGCAATGAGACAAACAAAGTTTTGAAGTGAAATTTAAAAATACCAGGGAAATGCAAGGTTCGTGATTTACTCTTTCGCTTACTGACAGCTTTCCACATGGGAAACCGGTGGCAGCTCCTGAGGCTGGACAGACCCCACAGAGAAGGGCTCATAAAGGGCTGGTTGTTGATCTTGGTGCTCAAGGGTTCAGAGGTAAACACATATTTTATGAAAGGCAATATTTATCTATTAGTCTCACAAAATACCGTGCAGTGCTGATTTCCATAAAGATCAGATCTCAGAGACATGATGAAATACTGACTTCATTCATTACTCAGGTCTCCTCCCGCACATTTCTGTGGGGTTTCTTGTAGCTTATAAATCTCTCCTTGCAAGCATCTGTGCAAGCTCATTTCATAAATGCAAGAATTAAACAAATCAGACACTGTTGGTTGAAGCTGAGATTTTCACAGACTCTTAGAGCCTCAGTCCCCTGCGGATGCGGGGAAGCTGGTTCCGCAGGTGCGAGGAGCGCGCGGGCCGGCAGTGACGCTCCTGCCGGGAGGCTCTCGCTGCTGCTGCTGGGGGAGATGACCCTGCAGCTCTGGGGGACACGCAAGGAAAGGAGAGCCCTGGCCCGCGGGTGGATCATACCCGGACCCAGAGCCTGCAAACGGGTGTGCGGCCGCACAGGGACAGCCCGACTGGCACACGGATGGAGAGGCGGCTTCCCGCCTTCCTGGAGAAGCGGTGTGTGGTTTTACGGGTGGGATTGAATTGCTTGGCAAACATGACTCGGAGACTCCACACCAAGGGAGTTTGCAGAATATCCATTCGCCTAAAACAGCAAGTGAACAGGGTGAGCATCCCAATTCAAGGGCAGCCTTCTCATGGTTGTTTTTCCTTTAATCTCCCCACCTTTAATTTCTCTCTTTTCAGGGACCTTTCCTATCCTCTTCCTTGAAATTTACTTTTGTCTGACTTGGAAGAATTCTCCTCTCCTCACTTTCCAACGCATTCGCCACAGTGCTCACGCACTGGCCCCCTCAGTTTGGCACGTCCTGCTCAGACACTGCTCTGCACTACGAATGGTGAAGGAAAAGCAGGACAGGAATCTCCTGCTCAGCCTCAGATCACCCTGGAGCTCCCTGAACAAGCTGCCCAGGGGGGGTCGTGGGGTCTCCTGCTCTGGAGGTCTTCCGAACCACCCTGGATGCCACCCTGTGCCACGTGCTCTGGGTGCTGGAGCAGGGGGGCTGGACTAGGTGATCGCTGGAGGTCCCTTCCAGCCTCAACCATTCTGTGATTCCATGACAACGTGCCGAGCGGGTACGCGGCTCAACACGCTGCAGCGATTCTGAGCCAGCAGCCGAACGGCAGCAGTGAAGCCCACACAAAAACGCTGATGAACCTGCTCTTGGACATATCCTGAAGACTGCAGCACAAAGCCACGCTGCAAAGAAATACACTAGTCTAAAATGCAATGAGTTATGGAAGAAACCTCTTTTTTTGAGATCTAATTTTTTGAGATCTAATTTTTACAGACCCTTTAAAGTTATGAAATCACAAAAAAAGAAAAAAACAAAGACGACCCTGGGGAAGGTGAACCTAAAGCAGTTGGAAAGAGACACTCTGCAGGTTCTTCCTCTGACTGTTTTCAGAGCATTTTAGAGCATTTCAGAGCATTTTAGCCCCATGGTCCCTCTCCTGATACAAGACACATGCCCCAGATACCTCCACAAAACCTCCTCAACCACATTAGCCTCCAAGGACACAACAGGGCAAAACTAGGGTTCACACTGTGAGCACAAAGTACTCATCAGCTTTGGCGTCAGCTCTATTTCACCACTGCTCTAGCTATGTTACTACAACTTAACCTTCCTAGTAGCTCCTCATGCTACCGGTTCCAAAACATGCCTGGAAGCCCGTACACGTGTGCACTCAAACACCCACCCATCTGTTCCCCAAGTGACACTGCAGCCAACTGGGTGACTACAGTGACAGCCAGGCCAAAAAGGGGAGCCAAGCAGCAAAACACCCAGTTTTCCCATTCTCTTGGGATGCTATTTAATCTGGTCTGAATTCGGGTAAAGCCACAAAACTTAACAGCAGCCAGGGCCATCTTTGGTGTCGCCTGCTCAGCGCGCAGCTCCTGGAGCTCTGCTGCAGGGTGTCCCCATTTGCGCCGGCACCTCCACGGTGGCACCGTGGAGCCCGGGCACTGTCGGAGCAGCCAGAGCCGCTCTCCCGCCCCGGCCAGCCCGGCAGTGCTGCCTTGGCATGTGCGGCTCCGCAGAGCCTCTGCTTGGGACACGGCTTCCCTGTCCCTGATTTAAAGAAGGTCAAATAGCCCCTATCTCTCTTTAATTTTTAATGGCCTTTTCATGCTGTTATTTCAGCTGCCAGAGGCGGCGTAGCACAAATCCCTCAGGAGCGGTTCCTCGATACTCGCTTGCAAGCTGCCCTACTTTTTGCTCCTTTTCACTTACAAATTGCTTGGCATAGCCTAGATGTGTGGCTGGAAAAGTCTACCTCCACCCATCACATAAATGCTCCGCTGTAGCATGTAAAAATTGCATTTTGATCCTTCTCCAGCTTCTAAATATAGATGAGATAATCAAGATCTAATTTTTAGCTCTGTGAGCCCAGCTGAGTACGATGGTCTAATTTTAAACAGCTCCCTTTGCTCTCATAGTAGCTGCTGTCAGACTGAGCTCCTGGGTGGCACTTTGCTCTGGTGGTTTCTCTCACTGGGAAGCAAGAAAACCTGGAGGTGGGAAACACTGAAACAGGCAGCCCAAAATCTGCAGAGTTCGGGGGGAGGGTTTGGACATTTCCAAGGCTGGATGTGAAATGCAGTAAGAAGGAATTTTGAGAGCAGCCCTTTAGGCTACTGAATCAGATATTCAAACCCTAAAACACTGCAGCCTAAAATACCATTGCCAGCACATTGGCAGCTGTCCGACAAATGACTCCTGCTGGATGGCAGCGATGGAGGAATTTTCCTAGGTAAGTGGGGATGTTCCTACGTGTACACACAGTACTGGATGAGAAGCCTCCTCCAATGAATTAATGAAATACACTGCTCGTGGTTGGATCAGAGCAGAAAAGCAGACAAGAAGCCTCAAATCCTTTTTTTTTCCTCGCTTGTGCAATGAGGGATTTAGCTGGTTTTGTTTAGCTAGAACAGCTCTTCGTGGTTGACTTTCCATGGTTCTATAATAACCTGGAATCTTGCCTTTATCAATCAGCTTTTACAGCCCTACACAGACCTTTCTCCTGATTAAAAAAAGAAAAATAAGATAAGCCTACTTAAAGCAATGCTTTTTACTCCATGAAAAGCTTATCTTTGAATTTCACAGCCTTCCCACTGAATATCTTCAAAGAAGTACAGTCTATGTCCTGTTATCTTCCACAAACGCAGCAGAAAATTCCCTGAGCAGCAATGCAAAAAGATATGAAACAAAACAGAAAACAAAGAGAAGCAAGAAGGAAAACGCCAGTTTCGAATCTATGAGCTGGAGGGCAAAGATATCCTCATCCTGTCACACAGATGCCAAGAAACCCACTCAGCCCTGTGTGCCCGGCCTCTTGCCTCGTACTCAGGATACAGTGGAACTCCCCAAAGGGAAGAGACCGGGTTTCTTCGACAAGAACACAGCACAAAGTCAGCGCTGCCATAATATTGCTTTTACTTACACTGCTAATAATGCTGCCTTTAAGACACACCACGTATTTAAAAGGACAGACCTGCAGCACAGCAAACAAAAGGCAAAAAGGACTAAACCACAAAAGCAAGCTCACCTGAAGGACCGAATCAACAGGGCTTCCTTGATGTGGCTTCCTCAAATGAGAGACACCAACTTTTAGCTTTCAGCCATTTCACAGCCTCTTCCCAAAGACTGATCCCCAGTCTAATTCGGTTCACCCATTGGGATGCGAGGACGGCACGAATATTTTGCCATGGCAACTGGCAATTCCAGAAAAAACACCCCCAAAATTGTGCTCAATCAGAAAACTAGCAGATTAAAAGCCTGAAGCTAACGCCTTAGAAAGGGAAAAACGGGACTGAGACAGAAAATGTCTAATAAACAAAGCTTCTGTCAAAAAGGAAGGTAACAGGCATCCAAATGATAAAGATTTTGGACGCTATTCAAAAGCCTGCCTGGGCTGCAGAATGGAAATAAATACTCCAAGAAGAGTCAAAGTTAAAGCAAATAGTGGAAAGTGAATCGCCTGTAGATGCCTGTAAGAAGGCCAGGTTTTACCTTCATTTCAGTGATTCACAGCAAGAAGAGCCAAAACGAAAGGTCACAGTTTCACCAGTCTCAAAGCACGCAGCCCAATGCAGCCCTAAGCAAGAGCAAATTTTGACTTAGACAAGTTCATGGGTGAAATGAGTAAATTTTGCTCCCTCTGATGACTGAAGCTTCTATTACAGGAGTCCATCTGCCATAGCAGGTGCTTGAACTTTAATGGCAGGACCTGTGCTCGATAACTGATGCAAAATGCATCAGTCCTCTCTGCATAAACACTCCTACCCACTATGTAGGGCAATGGATACAAAAGCAATAGATGTATTCAGTCACTCCTCCAGCCCTGGGCAGGCTCCTGCTGGCCTCAAAATCAGTGGGATCACGTTTGGAGAGATCAGAGCCAACATGCCAGGGTGCTGCAGCAAGAACTGGGTGGGAAAACACTTCTTTCAGCCTGGGAGCACTCAGATTTCAAAATATTTTCTTGTCCCAGCTCAGGATGAGAAGGTCAAAAGCACAGATTTTTTTTTCAGAAGAAAATCCAAAACACATTTTGGGAGAAAGAAGAAGTATTTTTGGATTGGGTCAAAGTGTTTCATTTTATTTGTATTATTTTGTGTGTATTTCACACAACAACCAAGCAAAAAGAAAAGAAAAAGGAGAAAAGTCACTTCTCCCTAAAGTCACCTAACCAATATGTGGGTGAGTGAGGTTCTGCCAAAGTATAAAACTCCAACTCGCTTTGAAAAAGAAAATTCTCCTCAAACAAGCTATTCTATGGCTGAGTTTGGAGGAATCAGAATTTACTTTGCTGGTAGATGCCTACCTTGTCCTGCTGCAAAGCTGCCCCTTCTCTTTGCTGCAGCTCTTCGGGGAAGGCTTTTCATCACCAGCCTGAGCAGCCAGAAGAGGTGGACTATTTTTATGCAGGTGTTTTGTACCAAGGACACTTATTCTTGCATGTATGCACAAACATTAAAAATACATTTCAGAATGTTGCCAGGTGAAAGCAGGCAATTTCCATGTAAATTATTCCCAAATGGGGGCACACTTGCTCTCATTGCTCTCAGTAATTGTTCACTGGGGGGTTCCTGGCAGTTGTAGTTAATGTGCTTTCTGATGCTTGGGAAAAAACAGGAAAAATGAATTACTAAGCACGTTGCCCTCAGAGGTTACAATGCAGGCATCACAGACAGTGCCTTGCCTGTATAATCCTACCAGGAATGCTGCTCCATACTCCCTGCACCAAATGGCTGGGCTGTGCAGAGGGTGGATCGCTCTGCGGGGGGTTCAGGGAACGAAGCTCAAGGTGCTGCCTCATTGCTCTCATGGTCAGAGAGTCCTTCTACTGCCTGGAGCTGGGGCTGGACCAGTCCCTGTGGACCCACTGGGGTCCATCCTGGATGCGGAGTGAGCTCCTTGCACACAGAGGCAGCAGGCGCTGGAGGAAGGAGCATCTGTGGCAGCTTGAGAGCATCAAACATAAACCAGACATCCAGATTAGAAACAGGGTGAGGCCCAGGCCAGATGGTTCCCGGGTTGAGGTGCTGGGGACAGCTGCATCCCAGGTTTGGGCAGCTGAAGGCTCCCCCGGGCGTGGAGGCGCCAGCGGGAGCTTCCCCTCGGCATGGCCAGCCCCAGCGCGACGGAGCCGCAGCGGAGCCTGCAGGCAGGGGAAGCAGTTTGGGAGCAGGCGCTGTCCTCGCTGCTGCCTGGCACAACTGCTTTGAGGCTCGGGCGAGTCACACGCCCAGCAACTGCAAGGCTGGACAGAAGGACAGACAGAATGTGGGTGGTGGTGAAATGGAGGCTGATAAGCAGCAGCAAAAATAAAGCTTCCCCTTGCTGTATTTAATGGTGCTTCTCCCTAGCACATAGGCTGAGTTCTTCTCTCCACTACTGGTGGGAAAGATATTTTCACTTAATAACATGTTAGCTGCTTTGCCTCTGCTAACAGGGGAGTGTCTTTTCCAGTGCCACCACAAAAGACAAAAGGAAAGATGTCTTTAACATTAACAGTTAAGCAACAGCTGGGTGTAATGTTGGGGGAAAAATACCAAGAACATTCTCCTGTGCAAATGAGATCAATGATTTTACCCACTGCTCACAGTCAAGGCAGAGACAGTGCTTCAAAACACAGCAAATAAGAGAGGAAAATACAAAGGAGATTAAAGACCCTTCAAAAATGCCCCCCTCAGGTCTGACATCCCTCACTGACCCTCTGCTTCAGCTTTCAGGGGCAAAGTGGTGATACAGGAAGGGTGCACAGAGACAGAGCATCCCTTCCCAACGGCTACTCCTCCCTCTGGGAAAGGCATTTTTGCTGCTATTCCATGACCACTGCTTTCTACATGGTGGGCAAGTACCACCCACAATTGGGCACAACAGGCTTAGAGGAAACTGGAGGCTGTATGGCATTTTTTTCCTGACTTCAGGTAGGATTTGATGTCTTAACACTGCTGCAACCATTGGCACGGCTGGTGGAAGAGATGCTGTTAATGAGAAAAAAAAGGAGAGCTCTGTTGAAGATGGGAACAGCAGGAAGAACTGCAAGGATGAGTCAAAATATTCAACACTTTCCTGGGCTTGGCCTCTCAATAAATAGAAGCAGACAGCACAATCAGAGATAATAACTGCAGTGCCACGCTGCTACAGACAGACCTATGCAAACGGCCCCTCGACCTTTCCTAATTCCAGCAGTGTCTCAGACTGCTACATTTTTCTACAGCCTGCTGAAAAAGTATCTGGACCACAGGCTCCTTCCCATGGCAAAGCGCCCTGTCTTTTCTGATAAAGGCATTAACAGATATTCCCCAAGAAAACAGTGGGAAAAAGTTTTTCAATGGTGCGATTCCTAACTGCTACTGAAAATATTTTCCAAGCAGCAAATCAGCAAGTAGTTGCAGCTCCGCCCGAGGCAAACACGGATTCATTTGTCACGTTTCAACAATTTTTCTGCTATTCATTCAGTGCAATTAATCACTTGGCAGACAGTCCTCACAGGACTGAAAAGACAGTTCATGTGTTGTCGTAGCACGGTCATCCTGTACCTTGTTGTGAGGCAGAGCCACTCTCTTCTTCACAGATGACAGCAGCAAAGACACAGCCGGCAGCACCTCAGCACAGCACCGAGGGGCAGGGAAGAGCCAGCCTTGTCTGAAGCACCAACCCTGCTCCTGCCGTGTCTATGGGAGGCTCTTGACAGACAGGGTTTGCACAAACAGCTTTCGGGCACTGATTCTGAACAAAAAGGCAATTACTCATACATAAGAATACTCTGCCTGTCTCTTCTGAAGCTGCTGCTCGGGTGGACACCCTGCTTGCCACGGTGGTAAGTGGCTCTGGGATCCTTCATGCAACCTCCTCTTTTACGACCTATTCAGGTGATACAGCCTTGGGTTCCCTTTAACGCTGACCTACCCAAACATGCTAGGTTAACAAGTAAAAAAAAATGCCAGGTTAACAAGTAAAAAATGCAGCTCCTGTTGCCGATTCCCCTCTCCCAGACTTGGATGCTCAAGCAGGGGAGGCCCTGGACCCAAGCCTCTGTTTCCCTGGCCCGAACAGGGACCTTGGTCAGCAAGGAGCTGCTGCAGGCAGCCAAATTTGCTGTCGGTCGAGGCTGGTGCTCTCGGCTGGCCGGGTGCCCGGAGCGGCGCAGGGCCAAGGCCGGGGACGCCAGACACTGGCCCGCGGCTCTGCTGGAGCTGGCGCAACCCAGCTCTGGTTTTCCCGCAGCTACTTCAGCTACTTCAGCTGCAGACTCCCCTCCAGTGCAGGGCATCTCCAAGAGGGCTCTGAAGTGCTACCAGATGCTCGCCTCGGACCAGACCATTGCTCTGGAGGAGATGTTTGGCTCCCTTCAGGAGGGAGCCGAAGCGACAGGAGCAGACAGCAAACACTGGGGAAGGAATCCAAGGGCGCTCACTTGGCTTTGGGCACATTCAGAGCATTTCTGTTACCTTCTGAAAGGCCATAAGAGACGGAAATTATGCTAAGAAGGATGCCTGACGCCAGCCTCGGAGCTGGAGCACAACACCGAGCTTAACCAGCTCCACAGACCTGCATCTCGTTCGGGGCGCAGAGTTATTTGCAAGTCCAGCTTGCTGCACAAGAGACCTGCTTCCCCTGCAGTCTAACTCCTCACAGCAGCTCTCCCCGCGCGAACCAGCGTACTCTTTGCAGCCTGATTCAGCACTGAGGGAAGGCAGCGAGGGGTTTCCTGCTCACTTGGGAGCCCTGTGGTCACATAGTGTTGCTCCCGGCTGCGCATCACGTCCAAACCCATCCAAGTTCCAAGGAGGAACTCCCTTTTGCCTGAAGCATCTTGCTGACACGAGGTCATGTCACAGGCCCATCGAAACCCCCTATGAAATGGTTCTGTATTCTGAGATTGCAGGAGGCGATTTGATCTTTCCCTCCTTTTCAGACCCATTTTTTAGAGGTTAAAAGTTGGTCAGTTTTTGTTCTTGTTTACACTGAAAGGAAAAATAAATAAGCAAAAGCAGACCATTTAGAAAATGTCAAATGAAATGCCCCAGGCCACTGGTATCTGGGGATTTAAAATATCAATTTGAATTAATTGCATCCAGTTGGTTGCAATTAAAGGCTGGAGGCTTGGCAGTTTCTTCTTTCCCATTTGACTCAACACACACAAGCAGCTGGATCAGTTCAGCACTTCATTTTGGTTCCTGCCTTTACCTCATCCCATTTCTTGGCATTGCCTTCTCCTCTTCAGATCCCTGCCTGGGCTCTGGGAAGCCCCCACTGGAAGAGCTTGAAATAACTTGCGACAAGGATAATTCGAGTTTTCCTTTCCTATCTCCCCAACCACTTTGCGAACACAGACACAGCGCAACAGGGAACCACCTCAGCCTTTGTGTTCGAGAGTGGAGTAAAAAAGATGTATTCCCTTTGAAAATCCATTTTGTGCCATAAAGCTGATGTATCCTTCTGCTAGCTCCTTCCCTGACTTGTCCTGGGCATTACGCATGCACGGGGTACACTGGGGTGCAAATCAATGTGCAGGAAAAACCGCTGGGTGCCTCTGGGATCTGCTCCCGACTCTGGCTGCATGGCCAGGGATCTGCCCTCATCGAAGCCCGGGAGATGCGACACGAGCCCGCGTGTTTTCCGTACGTGCTCCCTCGGAAACAGGGCACACAACTCAGCAGTGGCGACAGCCTCGCATCCACCAGGGCCTCGAAAGTTCTGTTATTCCACCCCACAGAAAACGCCAGTGGAAAATGTGGCGGCGGAGGATGCTGAGCGGGCGCGGAGCATCTTCGGCCCCGTTCCCTGCTCCCCGGCTGACATCTAGCGAACAGCCTCCAAACTGCACCTGACACCTGCAGCAGGGAGGCGAAATGGCCTAGAAGGGCAGCGCAGAGCTCAGTGCCCACTCATCTACTGGTTGTTCTGCCCCAGGGAAGCACCGGCCTCTGCTCAGTGACGGTCCCACTCATCACAGCCCAATTCATGTGGATGTGGGCCACGTGGAACAGCAGGGGAGACCAGAAGTGCTACATGGGGCCAACCAGGGAGGCTTCCACCGCAGCCCTGCCTGGTGCAGCCGCCCTAGGCAGGGCAGGCTCAGTCTGTGCCCCTTTCCTCTGCCCGAGCACAAATCCGGAGAGCAAACTGAAACCTCGTTAGCCCTGCTGGCTGCCAGCTGGCAGGAGCGGTTCGCAGCCATCTCACCGGTTCTGTCCTCAAACACCCTTTTGCAGCATGTCTTTGGCTAAGAGCAGCTCTGAAAACCCAGAGTGAGCAATAAAACCCCCGAGGACCATGCTGTCTGCCTCCCAACAGGGTCTGGAGCAGCCTGCAATGCCTACATAGCAATGAGGAAGCACGTAGCATTTGCAGAGAGCTCTTTTTCCATTTTATAGTCTCTATCATCTGTTGCAAAGCAGGGAGTTTGGTTTATGATAGCTATTAAGGTTGCCGGGCAACAGCACTGCAGATATCTGTGTCATCAGCTACCAAACTACCAGGTTTTAGAAGCCATCAGAGTGCCAGCAGTGTCACCCAGGCAGTAAACCAGCCTGACATTTTCCTCAAGCAAATCCAGCCCAAACAACCCTCCTTACTACAGAGGACCAAATTCTGCCCTCTTGCCAGCAGCCAGAGAGGGCTCCCTCCATCCCGTCGCAGATGTGTCGTGCAGGAAGGGTCTCAATCCTTCGTGCACGAACAGAGGAAACCGTTTGTGGAGCTCCATGAAACGGTGGGGTTGGGCTGGACCTGGACGGGCTCCCTGGCACTCACCTCTCTCCCTGAGTGCTCTGACCACCAGCGCATCCCATGCTCGCTGCAAAGCCCCTGCTCCCTCCTGTTCAGCAGCTGGTGAGGCTTGTTGTAAGGGTTTCCAATTTGCAGGAACCCTTCTCTTGCAACAAGCCTTCACACTCTTCACCTATGCTGAATTTATTCTGGTAAACAACCTTCTAATTCAATGGTACCAAGCTGGAAGTACCAACATTAGAGCAGAAACCATGATTTAGACAGGACTCTATCATTTTCCCCCTCTACGTTCTCTAACCATGATCTCTGACAGCCTGTTCCCCTACAAAGTCTTCCGATGTTATCAGGGGTAAATCACAGCCACCGGCTTGTAAGTGACACAGCTCCCTCCACAGCCAAGCAAATCCTGAGGCTTGCAGGAACAACGCTAACCCGGCCCAAAGTTCTCTCACTCTAAATGGTTCCTATATTAAATGCAACTTAAATCAGAATAAAAGCTGCTAATAGTCACAAAGGTAGAAATGAAGAGTCAACAGGCTAAGTAAAACATCACAGTGAGCGTTTACACTGCCCCAAGCCCAAGGCTTTTGCAGCCCACGAACACAAGCCTGTATCGGTGCATCTCTCACCTGGTAATAGTAGTCCAAATATTGCGGCTCATAGTGCTGAGGGCCGGAGTTTTCAGTAGACAGGACATCTTTCAGTAACTCTTCACAGCCTGGCAAACAGAAACAAAAGGGTCAGACAGTTTTTCAGAAAAAAACTTCTTTCAGACAGAAGGGGCAATACCTAAATGTCATAATTTAGCTCCCAAGTAGATATTACGGAAGATTCGCCTGGCTCAACATTGTTGAGGAATTGCTCCTTGCTGCTGTTATGGTGTTCAATTGTACACAAAAACCCCAGGACAAATTTCCTTCAGGAAGAGCTCTGCCATGGAGCACACCGTGCTGGGCAAGCAAACATCTGTGCCTTGCACTTGGAGATTCTCAGCTTCTGCATTTGCTTATTTGTTAACAAGCACAGCTGAAAACTCAGCGTCTGTTTGCCTCAGTGCCTCCCTCATCTGAAAACCTGAGATAAACACAGAAAAGCTCAAAATGCCAAATGCCTCATTCCCCAGTAACCACCAGCGACTGTACTTGGCTTGCTGGGTTGCAGAAGGCAGCACTATCAGGCCAGGTTACCTGATAATAACCAGTTTACAACCATGGGCCTAAATCACAGGAGGCCTTCTCAAAACACACTGCACACTACTCGGCTTGGAAGCTGCCATTACTCCGTGCTATTTCTCTCTTCAGCCCCACTGCTAATGCAATAATGCAATATATTTGGCCGCGACATCACAGGCCACCAGTCAGCCACAGGGTAAGCAGACTAATGTGAATGAGCATAAACTGCACAGATTTTTACTGGCAGTTCATCCTCTCTCTGCTTTTCAAAATAAAGGAGCAGCATCTCTAGGGGGGATGTACTCACGGAGGGGAGATCCTTACAAAAGGAACAAGTTCCCACCAAGGACAGAGAAATGGCCTGATGGAGGTTGTCCATCCCGGGACAGCCCACCTATGGAGCTCCACAAACGGTTTCCTCTGTTCATGCAGGAAGGATTGAGACCTATGGGCATGAGGCGACTGTTAAGATCCCAGAGTGTCACACGGACAGCAGCAGCAGGACTTTTTTTTCCCCTTTTCTCACTTTTTGCAGCAAAGTGGGTCTCTCGGCTGCCCCCAAAGGGAAGAATTGATTAAGCCGAAGCAGGAAGCACAGATCAGAGTGAGGGAACGGGGAGCTTGGTACCGTCCAAAGACTCCAGGTTACAGTTAGTACCAAGGTCTTCAGCACCACAAACCTGACCTTCGGCTGCAACATCTTCTGCCCCCTCTTTACTCCTCAGTTCTCATCTGAAACTGCTCCTGACCACATCTTCCACCTTCCTTGTCCATCCATACTTCCATAGGGGTGTTTAAAGAATAAAAAAATAAAATCTCTGTTGCTGCTCCCCCCTCTTAAAGTAGAAACCAGATCTCCCAGCAACATGGTTGTTACTCCGGGAGGTTGTTTATTGGCCTGTTCACCTATTTTGGGCATTTTTACCACACCTAAGTGTTTGCCAAAGTACTGCATGAAAGACAGTAACTGCATCACTTTTTTTCCATGGCAGACCTGTGCTCATGGAAGCACCAGAGTCTCCTCAACCCCACAGGACCATGGAGCAGGTCCTTTCATTGGGCCTTCCCTTCATCATCAGAACAGTGGGTTTTTGGAAAATTCATCAGCTTTCTGACACAGTGCCCTTTCTCCTGCTGTTCTCCATCTCACCTCTCACTTCCTTTATCTGAATGATAATTTGAATTTTCCAAGAATTCCAAGAGGTTTACACAAGGGGCCCAATATAAACAGAGGACTACATTAATGTGGAGGGCTGCTGTGCATGTGCTTTCTTATTACCAGAATCTACTTTGGCTGGCAGCCTGGGAAGTGCCAGTGAGCAAAGTTAAAGTGCTGCAGTCCAGACAGGAAACAACAGAAAAAATCAAAGTTTACTCTGGCAAATCCCAGTACAGAAACATCAAGGTGCTGGACAGCACTTTGTACAGAAGAGTAGTTTAGTCCAGCGCACATGGTATCTCTCATGGCTACTAGTATCCCTCTTGAGGAGAAACATTCCTGTCGGGCCCTGCAGCACTGTCAGGATGGATATTTCAAGCTCTGCAGCAATATGCACCCAAGGCTAGAATCTGTCTATATTAAAACGAACAAACAAACAAAAAACATTGCAAATAAGCTTAGAAAAACTTCCTGTCTACTTTAAGGACCTCCTGAACTAAGATGTCCCATTATTGCTATAATTTCATTTTCTAGGAAACAGTAAAACTGAAAGCCACTTACACGGCTGATTAGAGCTATTTCATTTGGATGCCTGCTTGTATCACAAGATCTTACCGTGCTTGATCTATGGAAAGGCAAACTCAAGTTCACTTCGTCTATGGTTTGTTTTTCCATGCAATCCTGTTCTCTCTCCTCCTTGCTATGGTTCAGAATCTTTCCTACAGCCCTGGCTCCATGCATGACAAAAGTGATTCCAAGTCATTGAAGGGGACGACATGAAGCTTTGAATTCTTCCTTTGCTTTGGATGTTAAGGATGACTCTCCTTAGCACATAGTTTTACAAATTTACCTTCAATTTCATAAAAATAAATTGTTTTCAGACGCTAACAAATGGTCAATCTGCAAATCACAGCAAAGTGATTTCCTGCAAATGCTCCAAGAAGGAGATTTAACTCATATGGCATCAGGCAATTTTCATGGGCAATTAAGCAATTTTAATACTATAGGAAATCAAATCTGGTTACCTAATTGAATGGAGTTGGCTCTTGGCATTTTTCCTAAGAGCAATAGCTTTTTACTTTATCAACTCTTGGATCTTTATTGGTGTATTAGACTTGTTTATGGCTTCAGGCTGTATTTAGTAAAATTTAGTTGAGCCTTAAAAAACTCTGAAGTGCTTTTAAGAGTAACCAGCTTAAGTTCATTTAAGATCTGTAGTGTTACTATAACACAAGAGCTGAGTTCTTCGTAGGTCCTTCTCCCTAGAGACATCCCAAGTTCCACTCCTGTCTGTAAGATGTTCTTCTAGGAACACACAGATTCATCACATTACCCCCAACTGTGATATACTGTGAAGTTTGGGATCTATAGATATGACCCTAAAAGGTTCTTGAAGATCTTGAGGTTTTCTGTTGGGCTTCACCGAAGTTCTTGGGCTAGCACAGCTGTCTTGACCCTAGATATTGATATATATTACAAATCCTTGTGTCCAGCAAATAAAGATAAACTCCTCTTCCGTGACTGCCACCCATCCATCTTATTGTGTACCAGATCAGCAGGGCGAGGCTGGCACAAGACTTCTCAGCTGTGGAACTGCAAAGTAGATTCTGAAGACAGAGAAATGGCCAAAACTCAGTACGGTTCTGGGGGAAACTGCCACTTGGAAATGTGCTCATTTAAAGCATCTGAATGGAAGTAAACGTCAGATTAAGAAAAATCTACCCTGAAATAGGAAAGCCACAAGTACTTTCCTTTGGAATACTTTGTTTTGAAAGAATGTCAAATTTCATACTACATTATTTTACACTGTTTCATACTACAGATATCTGTCACAGTAGGAGCTAGCAGAACAGTCAACATCTTTTTTTGAGCTTTTTTTTAAGTTTTGGGTAAATCTGCATTCTTTGAATTTTCATCAAAATTACTCAGACCTCAGAGAGAAAAGTATCTACCTTTTTAGCTTTTATCTGCTCACATAGCTGGAGTACTTTTAGAAGTACTGCAGCCATCTGCAGTAATTAGATGCCTGATGATCCAGGGAAGCAGAGTCATGGATTTTTGAAGGCACATAATGGTCAAAAACATCGTTTTGAAGATTCAGAGGTTGCTGTCACTGCAGGTGGGGATCCACAGCTGTGCTTCTACCACACAGTTAATGAAGGAGCTCTCATAGAATCACAGAATGCCTAAGGTTGGAAGGGACCTCTAGAGGTCATCTAGTCCAACCCCCTGCACACGCAGGGCCACCTAGAGCACGTGGCACAGTGCTGCATCCAAGCGGGTCTTGAAGATCTCCAGAGAAGGAGACTCCACAACCTCTCTGGGCAGAACCTCTCTCACACCTCTGCATTTTCAAATATCATAACAGAGTATAACTTAAATGTCCTTATTACTTCTAGAAGAGAAGGTAAAGACTCTCTTCCTTCAGGAGAAAAAGAGGTAGGATTTGCTCTGAAGGAGCCAGTAACTCTGCTGCTACTCAATACTGCAAAAATGCTCTGTGCCAACATGGTGCAGCCTGTCCCATTGCAACAGCCACTATTCTGCAAGTGCTCTACAGTGGTCAAGGCTGCTTCCACAGTTAAAGCTAGAAGCTGGCATACATTTGCCCTACGTTTTAATCCCTTATTAATTTGTATCTCTGCTCACCTCGTGAGCTGCAGCAGCAAGGTCAGTAGGGGGAGCTCCCCCTTCATTTGTTGGGATTTTGGTTTTTTGACTATCAAAGCAGATAGTCTATGAGAAGGACAACAGAATTCCTAAAATAGAAGGAATGGGTCAGACTTAATTAGAGCCTGCTAAATAGACCGAGAACCTGGTCCTGCAAACACGTCTGGCTGCAGGATTTAACCAGCCTGCACAGCATATTAAAAATAATGGTTTCATTTTGAGTATTACAAGTGGCAGTAAATATTTATTGGATCAGTAGAATAAATTCAGTAGAGCAAAAACTGTTATTGACTCCACAAAGCAAACAGCAATGGATCTTACATTGACCTTGCTGAAATTGATGGGAATTTGGCTTTTGGGTGAAGTTCTAGAAGTCTCAAAGCTGTATCACTTCGGCGTCGACACCACCACATCACAAGAGCATGCAAGTGTGTAGCTGTAGCTGGAGACCAATAAAACTTTCCTGACATGAGGTGAGCAATGAAAGTAGTTTGTTATTAAGGGATGCTGTGAAAGTTTGCACAGAGCCTTACCAGAAACAGATACAGCCGCTCCTGTGATCCTACATGCTTGACACTGATACCGTGTAAGTGTGGATAATGCCAAGGATGTAAGTGCTAACAAAGTGCTAAGAGAGCTCCCCAGCATTGGAAGGTTTCTCCGGATCTGTTCACAAACACACAGTAACACCCTTGGAGCATATGATTTGGGCCCTGGCCTGTAAGATGCCCTGCTTAAGGGCTCCAGGGTATCTCTGAGATACAAGGTACGAGGTATCTCAGAGATCTGATTCAGTCATATCTTTGCAGGCAGAATCCTACCTCAAGGACAGGCAGTTCCCATAGGGAGAGCAGGGATGAGCACAGGGGCACAGGGCAAAGGCACCAGCCTCCTCCTTCAGCGGGGGCACTGCCCTTGACCTCCCCTTGACCGTGGACACAGGTATTGTCACTCGTGTGCCACAACAGAGGATGTTCTCCTAGACATCCCTCCCCTCATCTTATTTGTCCATTCGTGCACATTTCTAGACTGCGAATTTCAGAGATTTACTGGAAAATTTACAAAGTCTCTTAGTCAACCCAGGACCCAGTTTGTGCAGCATTTCCTAAACAAGGAAGACCTCTAATGCAAGACTTGGAGTATCTATACACTGCTGCATTAATTTTCCTTCAGGGCTTTCCTTTGCTTTCTCTTCAAGTACATCATTGTCACTTTCAGTGGTGTCCTCATGAACATGGACTGAGACCAGCTTCTCACTGTAATTTCATGTCATTAAACACTGTCCTCAGCTGCCAAAAACATTAATTTGAATTGCTGTGGTGGTGTGCTCGTGCCTCCTAACAGCTTCCTAAGAGTCTCATATAGCTCTCTCACGTAGTTGTAGCAGGCTCTCCGGAGACAAGCCCCGGAGTCACACCACCATCGATAGTGGTGACATTCAGCCTGTCCCTAAAATGGAGCTTCGAGGCTGAGATGACACTCTGGCACTTTGCTGAGGACACAGGTGTGTGGAAAAGAGCAGGCTGGAATATTTTGCTGCAGGAAATTTAATCAGCAGCAAAACTGCTAAAGAGCTCTTCACTGTTTGCTTCCCTAGCTGATGGCTAAGTCTAATAACGTAATAGCCCTTTGCCTACTGCCAGGGACTTTCTATTTCCTTGCCAAGGAGATGATTTGGACTCTAGCTCCCAGGATAGACTCTAGCTCCCAGGCCATAACATTTCCAACCTATAATTAATCCTTTTCACTCCAATACAAGGCCTCAAGTACTTGGAAAACATGAATTATCTGTATGTTACAGCTAGCTCAAGAAAAGTATAATGGTCATAAGTTTTCTTTTAAAGAAATTAAAGCCCCAGGAATCTCAAATAGTTGCAGAACCAGGATTCAGGACCTCTAGCATCACTTACCATTGATACATGAGATGCATGAGAAACAAAAATGCACTTGTCATCATTGCCCTCCTCTCACCATGGACAATCACAGCCCAAAAAAAGGCAGCAGGGAACCCAGTTCCACATCGGGTATAATTAGGTTGTTGCCCCAAGCAAGAACCACCAGCTAAATCCAGAGCAACGCACGGCAGGAACATCCAACTCTTGCTGAAGGGCTTGCTTAGCAGCTCGGCTCAGAAACACAAACCCACCTGGGGATTTTTGATCGCTTAGTGCCTCAGAGACAGAAAAGGGAGAGTCAGCAAAGGACTATTGGGGACCATAAAGGCTTAAGTCTGAAATAACCAGAAAAGCTGGTTATAATGTTGCTTACTTGCAAACAATTATTTTTGTTCATCACATTTCCTGCAACCAGAGCAACATTACTGGAACTACAGTGGGTATTTTTAATAAATATGTACGTACCTTTGATAGCAAAAACTCCATGACAGAAGTCCTTAAAATTGATTCTTCCCAAATCATTTGGGTCCAAGTACTTTGTCAATTTTTCCACCTAAAAAACAAAGATCATAAAATATTTCTTGAGCTTGGTGGGTCAACTCACTCTCCACTGGTCAATAGCTTCCAAAAAGAAAAACAGTATCTGCAGTGTTCATTTGGCTAACAGGTCTACACAGAGAAATCACATCCCAGAGCTGGGTTCTCCACTGTCCAGCAAAGTGCCCTCTCCCACCAAACCCTGTGCAGCTGGGACAAGGTGCCGCTCTCCAGCGCAGATCTCAGCAGCTTCATGAGGGGTGAATCTGGGGCAGAGCCTTTCCCCATGGAGAGGTGCAGACAGCACCCACGTCCCTAGGGTCACGTGTGGATACGCAGCCTACAGGAACTTTAAACCTGTGTGGTCTCCATCCCTCTTAGCAAAAGTTGTTGGGGAAGAAGTGACAGATACAACCCACAGTCTCACTCCTTGAAAAATCTAGACTAAAGGAGTGAAAATTCATTAGGCACTTGGAACCAACTGAAAACTCCTTTGCAGAAATACAGAATACGAGTTTCTAGAGGAAAGTGCAAGAATATTAACAATATAAAGGATTCATGTGTGAGAGAGTGATTCTGTTCAGCACCACACGCACATGAGCAACGCTCTCTCTGCTCATCACCTTCGCGGTTCAGCATTTCTGAACACTGTCTAAACTGAATTTAAACACAGCCCCCACACTGGTGTTTTCCTTGGAGAAGGGCTGGCAGGTTTTTCCGGAGGGTTTTGAGGAAGGAAAGCAACCAGGGAGGGAGAAGCCATTGTGTGTCACGGTGTGTAAGCTGCAGGCAGAGGGGCAGCACAAAAGCAAGTGGCTGAGGCAGGAGAGCAGGGCGAGAGGCAGAGCAGCCCGGGACCTCCGTGCCAGGACCTCTGGCTGCTGCTGTCCCCTGCATCCTGGCATCACAGAGTGACACTCGCTGCTCACAGGCCGGCGACCTTGAGAAGGGCCCGGAGATCCCTGGGGGATAAACGAGTGCGGGAGGCAAAGACAAGGCACGTAGGATGCTGCACAACCCGTCGACTGCAATGTGAGCTCACGTGTGACAGTCTGAGCACCAACAAAAGCACTGCTGGAAGGACACACAGCAGAGGAATCTGTGTGACCCAGTTTCTTGGCTTTCCGTTTTTCTTTTTTTTTCTCTCTCTCTTCTTTTTACGTGCTAGCAAACACCTAGCAGTTTGTTAAAATCCTCCAGGCACAAATGTGGGTGCACGACCCCCAAAGGCCCGTCTGCAAGGAAACAAACCTAGAGCTACCATCAGTGGGGAACCCTTCCCCATGGAGCAGGACCTCCTGCCGCCACAGAGCCCTGTCCTTCCTCCCAGCACAGTTCTTCAGAGAACTGGTGACTTCTGAGGCAAACAAGGGCCCTGAAATAGTGCCCTGTGTCCTCAGCGTGGGTGTCCTCACCCGCGGAGTCAGGAGCGCGTTGGCCTGTTGGCCATCTCACAAAGAAAAGGCAGGTGAGGAGCTGTAGAGCGAGGTGCGAGCCCGTGATCAGTCAGAAATCTCCCTGCAGCTTCCTCACGGCAGGAGCGGGCGAGCGCGGCTGGCAGCGGCGGGCCCAGAACCATGGACAGCTCGGGAAGGCGCCCGCTGCGCTGCGCCGCTGTGCTCGGGCCTCCCAGCGTGTGAAGTGAGCGCGGGAGCCGCTGCAGAGCTCCTGCGAACGGGGAGAGCTCCACTGCGACGGCTGGCGGGCAGCACCGCTGATGGGCAGCACCGCTGCAACGGCTCACGGCCAGCACCGCTGCACAAAGTGCTGCTCCAGCTGTGGACGCGCTGCGGGAGCAGGAGGCCACAGCGCAGCCCTAGGCAGGGCGCCCACAGAGCTGACAGGGTTGCACGGACTCTGGGCCACGACAGCCCCAATGCAAAGGCCAGGGCTATCGCAGACCCACGCGACAGGAGTCTCAGTTACCTTGTAATTCAATCAGCTGCTTTGTGTTAACACTCATCGTAAGACTTGAGGAATCCCAACAGAGGAACAGGAGAAGGTGATACCACCACTGACAAAGCAGTAAATTAGCTTACAGGAGGCAAGCAAGAAAGACAGAAAGCAACATTTTCCCCCAAGTCTTGGCATGTTTATTCTAGCCTGGTGGGGAGAAGCACAGGGTATCCCTGACGAGCAACTTTGATCTCTGCTCAGATACAGATTTTAAGTATCATCCTCTATACACATAAATTACATCAGCATGTTTTATTCTGGATCATGAAAAGACAAAATTCACATTTTATATTCCAAGAGTCAGCGGACCTTCCTTCCTACTGCTCTTCTAATTAATTCACTGCTTGATTTCAGCTCTGATTCTAAAGAAAGAACAAGTTCCTGCATTTTGATTTATACCAGCAGAAGATATGTTCCTGTTTCAAAATGCGGCCACTTCACCAGAAGCTGTGGTATGTATTTAATGCATAGAAGACTAGCTGGAAATCCTCCCCGAAACCAATTAAGTAGAGCCACCGATGACGCAGGAAAGCCGGGTCACTGCTGGCCCTGCTCACCTCCGCAAACAGCACAGATCCTACAGCCAGATGAAGCAGCAGCAATTCCCTTATCTGGACTCTTCTGCTTGGACACATCCAAAACAGCTTCCAGGTGCACCAGGGAAGCTCGGAGCAGCGAGACGTTACAGTGGGAATCTTCCCAACCAAGGTGTCAGCCGGTGCAAGTTAGCCTGGTCCCAAAGGGTCTGATGCAAAAGTGCACTGTCACTAGCTGAGCACGTGCTCCCGTACGGATACGGCAACAAAATCTAACCAGATACCAGTCTTTTAGGCTACAAGATCAGCCTGTAACTCTCTCTGACAAAAAGCAAGCTCCCAACAATGCAATCTAAGCAAATACCCCTTGCAAAGCTTGCAGGGTTGCTGTGGAGGATCCTGTCTCCTGTAGGCCTGTTGCTGGGAGGCATCAGACTGGGCTTTGGGTTTTAATGTACAGATTCCTGCAGCCAGCTGGGAAGCCTCTGCGCAGCTAAATATTGTGCTATAAGGCAATAATACTGTGCTGTAAGGCAACAGTGGCATCTGGTGTTCCCAGTGACTTTGCCACCACAGGCTTTTCATAGTTGATCCTATGATTTTAGTGGCCATTTTCTCAGTCACAGACACCTACATTTTAAAATCAAATCAAGACTGCATATGCCCAGGTATCTGCTTTACAGAGAAACAGAGAATACACATATTCAGGTTTAAGCAATTTCTTAACAGGAAGCAAAGTGCCTCAGTCACCAGTTCCCCTAAACCCAATTTTGCAGGTTTTCCATTAAACTTTCGTAATGCAAATAACTGAGCACAAGAGAGATGAAGGATTTCCCAAACAGCCCGAGGGAATTCAGGCTCTGCCGTACACCTCGGCCAGCAGAGCCCAGGCCAGGGGAGCAGGGAAGAGTTCAGCTGGGTGTCTCTTTAGGTTGCTGCTTACATAAGAGCTCGTGCACTCACATCCACACGTGCATCCCGTGCTGGTGTGCGCATGACGGGAAGCGCAGGGAAAGCGGTAAGCGCTCCTGGTGCGCTGGGCTGGGGACAGACCCTTCTCCACACGGCCGCACGGAGCAGCCCTGCCAAGCAGGACAGCACAGACGAGGTCCATGCCGCAAACCACATCTTGGTCGTGGGAAGAGAGGGAGCAGCGTAGAGAAAAATAGCTGGAGGCTCAGTAACGTGGCCAGTTTTGCTGGCAGCTGTGAGGGGCTGCCTAACGAACCTCCAGCCACCAGCCTTGGGGAGGGCATCAATCATTTTTGCTTTGGGAAACAACCGGAGAGACTCAAATGCTCAGTGCCGGCTGTTGAACCGATTCGGCTGAACGGGTGATTATCCTTTCAGCACAAACATATTTCTCCATTGCAATAAGAGGTCACTTCAGGCAATGCGCCCGCCCTCCTTGCCATGCATGCCGGCTATGCTGTGTCGCAACGCGATGTTTGCTGCTTTCTGAAGGGTAAGGAGAGCCTAGGGACACCTTAAAGAGCCTCTGCAATGAAGATAAAATCTGTCTGAAAGAGACGAGGTGCAGAGTGACTGGAAAGCTCTGAAACCAGCACTGGCCAGGGCAGAGGTGCAGTCTGTGAACAGGAATTAGCAGTGCAGAGCAGTGCATAAGGTGAGACAGGATATTCTTGGTGTCTGCAGAGCCACGGGAGAAACCCACAGTCAGGCCAGGGGGTCACTCAAAGATTTACCTGAAAGGGTTTTACGGATAATAAGCATTGTGCTATTTTTGTCTCTGCAGACACCACAGTTGTGCTCATTCCCTTCAGCAGGGGTTTCAGACAGAGTCCTGCTGCACGACCCTGAAATCTGGAGTCTTCAAAAGACCTGCTGTTTGTACTGAATATGAAGCGTCCCAGAAATTGCAGGGGAAGGAGGGCATTTTCTTTGAACTCCATCTGTCATTTGGTTTGAACTTTACCACTGGAACGAAGCAGAAGAGGCAGCCGGCTTCCTGAAACACTATCGTCCTTTTGATTTTTGTGCTGTTAGAGAACCAGGAAAAGATTTGACTTTCGGCAAAGTCACCCAACTCGGCAAGCCAGGAAACACGTCCACGCAGTTCATTCCGCCCTGAGCTCCCTGCTGCGCTAGCTGGAAGGAGCCTCCCCGTGTCGGGACAGTGATGAGCCCGTTTCCCAGGGCGGTGGCGGAGGCGCAGGACCCTCCACGCAGCCCTGAGACAACAGCCGTGGGGCTGACCTAGCCCTGCTGCTGCTGGGGCCCCTGCAGCCCCCCAGCCTGGGCTCTAAATCAGAGCACCTGCAGGCTGCTGAAGGCCAAGAGCGGCCCTCTGAGCAGAGGGGGGCCCAGCCGCAGGCCGTGCCAGGCTGTGCCCACGGTGANCGCAGCCCCTCTGCAGCCCCCCAGCCTGGGCTCTAAATCAGAGCACCTGCAGGCTGCTGAAGGCCAAGAGCGGCCCTCTGAGCAGAGGGGGGCCCAGCCGCAGGCCGTGCCAGGCTGTGCCCACGGTGACATCGCTGCAAGCTCTGCGGCGCACCAGGAACAAGGACGATGGTTGTTCGTCCTCGCTCAGTCCCCGCAGGGCTGATCCCCTTCCAAGCATCGGTCTGCACCACTGTGTAAGGGACACAGGCTTGCACCTTCACAGCACATCACTCTCCTCTTCACAGACCACAGCAGTTCATGGACTTTCACTTTTTCCTTCTAAAAATCCTCCAAATGATGAATCTAACCATTAGATTCCCCTAAAGTGCCCCTGTTAGGAACAACATGTCAAGGCAGAGCCGCCCTGGTTAACCAGCACCAGGGGGACTGTGTGGGGGACATCAGCACTGCTTTAGGGACCACAGGTTGTTCCACGCCCACAGCTATTCTGGGTTTGCATCCACAGACTGCGAGTGAATATAAAACCATGACGATGAAATTTGCAGATGACAGAATGACAAATAAGAACAACTCGGGCAGCCTCACACTCTCCTGGCTCACTTCATAAGTGAAGCCTGTATAAAGAGCCTTTTAAATACCCGTGCAAGGTCACAAAACAAAACAGAACACAAAAAAATAGGAAGGAAAAGTAGTAACACAGTCTTCATAAACAGGAGGAAGACTCTGTTCCGGAGAACTGGGATCCATGGATTTGCAAAGGGAGTGGGATGAGGGAAATGATTTTACACTATGCTGGAGAGACCAATGCTCCTGCAGTCGTGGTACCCCCTGTTGAAAGAAATGCTGAAAACCCAGACTGAATGCAGAAAGCAGACACAACATCCAAGGACTATGGAAAACACCCTATATGACCACCCTTCCAGAGTCCTTCCCATTTAATTTACCAAAAGGGAGACCAAGTTGTAATCTGTTTACTGCCTATAAAGGCCTTTGCAAACAGGAAATTGCAGGTTCTAAAGGACTCTCTAGTCTAGCAGAGAAGAGCCATAAAGAACCATTAGCTGCAAATTAAAACTAAACAAACTCAATTTAGAAATATAGCTCAAATTTCTTTTAGTGCGTGTGTTTACCCACCAGATCAGGAGGAGGAACTGGTGGATTTGCTATCGCTTCGAGTATTTTGACAAAACAACTAGATGTTCCTGGAAGATGCACGCAGCAGGGAGGTCGCGGGTGAGAGCTCTGCGCTCACGGCCATGGGACGCACCACAACCAGTGCAGGGCTCTCCCCAAAGCGGTTCTCGAGCCCGCGCCCACAGCACATCGGCAACACTCGGAACGCCGAGGGCAGCAAGCAGAGCCTGCCCTGCCAGGCTGCTCTGTAAATAATTCATGTCACTGCAAACAGCATCATGAATTTCCATCAGCTGCTGTCTGGTCCGCAGCCATGCAGGAACATACATCATTGTTGGGAACCGTGGCTTTGAATTTGCTTCAGTTTTGATTCAAGCATCAGTCACTTCCCACTGGTGCTTTATCAGCAGGCTTCAAGCCTGCAGGTTGGCTTGCCTGCAAGGTTGCTCTAAGTGGGAACTACTGCCTCAATTTTTGCTTTAACCGGGACGTGCTGGAACCACCAGCTGGAAGGCAGTAGCGTAACGGAGGTAAGGAAATTGTTGAGCCATATTCAATGCTTGTTGAGCCAAAATCATAAGCTACGAGTGGCTCCAGTGCAAAAACCTGACTTGAAGGGAGTCCATTCACTGCCTTTCCTGGGTTTGGCATTGAGCCTTGAAGGGACACGGAGCTCCATCTCCTTCTAAACATGAACTGAGTCCATGGGGCCTCAGCCCAAATGGATAAAACACCTATCAGTGAGCCAGATGGAGAAAACTATGTAATAACGCTACTGCATTTTGCTGAGTGTGCGAAACATCCCAGTGAATTATAACCCCATGGCAGGAACGAGGTGGTTTTGGAGGCATTGCAGGTGGCTGAGTGCGTTCGAAGGCAAGGAGAAGCTTGTGGTGTTCATGTGTTATTAATGTCCAGCTCCCTGGAACAGAGCTCAGGGACGCGGGGGCAGCGTGGGGCTGTGGCACGGATGGGAGTTCAGCTCCTACCGTGGTGCAAGGAGAGGCTTTGCAGCACTGTGCAGAGGCAGTGAGGATGGCAGGAGAGCAGGGCCTTTTCCCATGGGAGCCACACGTGCCGCAGCGACGGGATCAAGGCTGTGGCTCCCAGGTGGAGGGTCGATAGCATCAGTGGGACAGTCGGCTGCCGGGAAGGTGACGGTGCCCAGAGGGACAGCGCGATGAGGTGCTGACAGGACTGCACCGCTGCTGGGAACAGGCTACTGCTTTTTATTATCTCCTGACAGAAAAACACGAAGCCGCACATTCTGCACAGAGAGAACACATTAGGGACGTATCTGTTTAACACACTGCTAATATGGAAATAAGCTATTAAGAGAACATAATACTCCATGAGCCTCGGTAAATGTGCACTTGTGGCAGGAATGCAAGCAGTGCCAGGAAAATTGATGCTACGACTTGTTTTCCTGTTCTCCATTGAGAAACCATTTACAGTTTTTACAATACACGATGACACAAATCTAATTTGGAATAGCAACAAATATAATCCTTGAGATATTAAATGCCCAGATTTTGCAATTAACATCCTTGAATTTCAACCACAGCAGAGACTCAGAAGTTATTAGGTCCAGGAATCACTTCTCACACCACACAGCTCACTAGCTCATCTCTCCACTTAGAGCCCCAAACACTCCCTGAGCACAAAGAATCACCCACAGACTTCAAAACTGCTTCCAGTCTGACCCCATGTGGAGAAGTACTGTTGTACTGTGTGTGTCCTCTTATGAGAAAGTGGGATGAAAATGAATAAAACTTGGGAATCCGGAAGCTTTCAGAGCCTCCTCAGAATGCACATCCCCAAGAGACTGCTCGCAGCTACAGAAACTACTTCCCCCATCCCATCTGCAATTCAGGGACCACTGAAATCCTGGAGAGTTTTTCCTCTGCCACTTACGCCTTTGCATCAGGCCCCCAGGGCACATCAGGGTAAATGTACCCAGTGCTCACATGAACACCACCAGCGCAGTATTTTCTGGTTTACTTTGTCCCTTCTAATACAATGCAGCAGCAGGCAATGAGCAGACGCCATAACCATACGACCAACGCCTCTCCAGAGACTCCTCTACCATTCATCATCCCATATGTGGGAAATCTCTCATCTCAAGCTACTGAAACAAACCTGATCTGAGCAGGAGTCTGTTTCCCTCCTCCTCACTGCTCTAGTGTTGCAAAACAAGGCACTCGGCTGGGCCTCCCGATCTTAAAACAGTCTGTGGGGAATCCCACGTAGTCTGCAACGCCATGGGAACAGGCAGCAACACTGAAAACACGCCAGAGCCATCTGCTCGCTCTGCTGGCATTTTTCATGTTGCTCTGGAAACAAGGGGTTAATGTGCTGAACCAGCAGGGTCACATTATCATCTTCTCCTCCACTTCTAGCAGAGCTGAGGCCGAGGCTCCCTGCAAAATAAGGCAAAGGCTGCGACAAGCTGCAACGAGGCCCAGTCCATTATCGTTCATTCATTAGTGGGAGTCCAACATAGCACAAAACAGTCTGATCTCAAGGGATGCAGCAGGCAATTAGTCACGTGGCCGTTGCATGATTTGCCTTTAAAGAATGAGCAGGAAAACAGTCAGCTAGCATCAGGTTTATCTAGAGTGGTGCAGCACAGATTCATCATCAGAGAAAACACTCCCATTCGCAGCACAGGCTGCGTGTGCTCACACTTGTCAGTACATAAAGAGAATGTACACGGAATAACGTCAGGGCTCCTGGTCGCAAGGCGTCAGCCAAGCGGGATCTGCTCCAGGGTTAATTATCAAAGTAAAAGAAGAGAGGGGGGTGTGCAGTGTCAGGCGATCCCAGCTCCTCTTTGCTGCCACCGTCACGGAGCTGCTGTCGTACAGCAGCATCAGAGGTGTCTGGACAGGGGGACGAGTGTCCCCACCGCGGTCCCCACCACAGTCCTCAGCATCCCCACGGGTTGGCCCTCTAGCCTCAGACACAAAGCAGGTACTAAATTTAGTCACTTCACCGGGCGCTTTCGTGGCCGCTTTCTCTCCCCCAGCACAAACAGGGCTGGCCAAACACCATGTGGCCCAAACTGGTCTCCTGAAGCCACGTTTAAGCCCAGCATTAAAAGGGAGCACGTGGGGTCTTTGGCAAGCCCGCAGGTGCTGAGCATGAAATGCAAGTCCTGAGACCTGCTCTCAAACGCCAATGCCGGAACAGCAGTCCTGAAATTAAACTGAAAGGAAGAAATTGCATAGCAAACTAATGGTTTGGTGAAAATCCTAGAAGGAACGAGTTTTGGGTGAATCCAGCACAGGGAGACAGCCATTAGCTAAGGCAGGAAGACGTGATCAAAGGGACACTCTTTCACTGAGCTGAGAGGAAGATGCTGAAGATGCTTCTCCCTTCTGAGAAGCGGGGCTGGGAGACGATGTCCTTCCCAGAGGGACGGAGGAGGCCACGTGCTGCGAGCACCCCCAGCCACAGAGGAATGATCCCAATGAGGTGCAGTCGCCACCGCCCGAGGGGAGCACAGGGG
This sequence comes from Crypturellus undulatus, assembly GCA_013389825.1. NCBI lineage: Eukaryota > Metazoa > Chordata > Aves > Tinamiformes > Tinamidae > Crypturellus > Crypturellus undulatus. Next base: position 46,800 of record VWPW01015214.1, read on the forward strand.
AGCTCTGCTCCAGGGGAGATGCCAGCTCCATGCAATGCCACAGTGCAGAGCCCCTGCTCTGCAGATCTTCCTCCTCCAAAACACCGGGAGCGACTTCCCCATGCACAAAGACATCATTAAAACCACACAGGAGCAAACGCCCCCTGTACCGTGATGTGTGGAAGCCACATCTCCCTTTGATCCATTCTGGGAAAGACTCTAGAAGGGGTGACAATTAGACAGGTGTTTTTATGTAAAAATGTCTCAATGAAACACGCAGTCATGTGCATGGAAAACATACACACACCTCACATTCACAGACTGTACAGAGAGCAGCATGTCACAGCTCCCCATCCCTATTAGCCCTTCTGGGCTTGCTCATATTCATATTCCTTAACGTCTGGAGACTAAAAGGAAGCAAAAGGCAGAACGGAATATAAAGAGAAAAGCAATAAATGTGCACAGCCGTGATGGAATTGTACTTCTTTCTTTTAAAGCAGCACCAATTCAGCTACCATCAGTTAGTGCAGGTATTGTAAGAATCGCAGCAAGAGGCCAGACCCGCTGCTCTCAGCTCGCTGCACACACTATTGAAAAGACAATATCTGACCCAAAGAAAATTGTCTCTGCTGGCACGTGATTTTATCTCCTCTTCTTATCCAAAAACAGCTGGACTGTGAAGAGCGCGGGGCCCAGGGATAAGCAATAATGGCAGATTGTGCAGCGGACACTGAGCTAAGGGGAAACGGGTGCTCCGGTAGGAGCAGGACATGAAGCTGCTCCGCGGCTCCTCGCAGGGGCCCTTCAACACGCAGCATTAAACCCTGTCCACGCGCCAGCCGGACGCTGTCCCAGCGATGACACCCATGGCTGCCGCACTGCCACTTTGCAACCAGCTTTTAGAAGGACATAACGTCCCTCTGGCTTGAAGTGTGTATATTTATCATTTCTCAGTGGTACACACTGGTTTATTTTGGCATATCTATTGATACTTTGACACTAGTGTATCAGTGTGTTAGTTTATTTTATCCCCACTAAAATCAAAGCAGCGACTTCACCAAAAACAGTTTGATTTTTCTAGCTGATGTGTGTTGTCTGTAGGTGCTGCAACAATAAATCAGCAGAGACCCCACAAAGAAAACAAACTGCTCAGAAAGCTAAACCAACCAAGCATTTTGTTGTAAAACTGGAACAGGCAGGGCCCACCGTGAACAAGGAGAACTTATCCTGAGACAACCTGCTCAGAAATGAGATAGCCCAAATCCTGCACCCACTGCCTTCCTGCAGAGCGTGAGCTGCTCTGCTACAGAGCCCCTGCACGAGCAGAGAGGGGAGTCACAGAATGGTTCAGATTTGAAGTCGTTTATCCTTTTCCCCAAGATCTCACTCAGGTACAACATGTACTTTACAATATTTTTGCTAAGCTAGCTACTTTTCATTTAAAAAAAAAAAGAGCAGAAAATTCAACCTCTTCCTGGCCTTTCAGTTCACAGGCTTTTCTTCTCTACACACTTATTAGTTTAAAAGCTCCCGATAATTTATTGATCCCCTGTGAAATCTCTAAATAGACAAAAGCTGATTCCTGGGCGCATGCCAGACCTTTCCCATCGCACAGCATCTCGCAGAGACTCAGTGCTGCTGCTGCCTTCTCCTAACCTGCTACAAACAGCACTTGTATTTTCTTGCAGCACAAAGCTGTCCTGCAGGAGTTACAATTGGGAGTCGGGAGCACACAGAAATCACAACAGGTTTACCTTGCCAGGCCCTCGCCCAACCACATTTCACTGCACCACGCTGGATCGGGAAGGCTGGTGCCTGCAAATCCACAGACACGTATCGGTTCTGAGGAACCCCCGGTTACTCTTCACGCGTTACGAGGGGCATGGTCTGGGCACACGTCATCTGCAAGCTCTCAGCAGACAGTTCAGCAACGAGGACGCACCTCACCCTTTGGGAATAAGGACAAGCAAATTCTGTATCAAAGGTGCATGCGTGAAAGACAACACGAGGCGGGATGCTGGGCACCTGCAAGGAAAGTCAGATCATGTCTCACCAGGCAAGTTTAATATCGAATCATCACTAAGCAACATCTAACAGTTTCCCCCCTATGGAGTAAAGCAGGTAGTTTCAAGGGTTGTAGCCATCTCTGGTTTAAAATCCGACATTTTTACACTTGTGGAAACCATCTAGCTGATGCTGCTGGTTGCCTGGTTAGGAGGCAGGTCTATGAAGGCTACTCAAAGGGAGGGCTAAAGACCAATTCTGGCTGATGTGTTGATGGACTGGCCATCTTTTTGTTCTCATTTTCTTAAATGGGATCTAAAAACCTGTATGAAGGACTAGACTTGGAGACAGGGAACCTCAAGGCTGCAGCTTGGTCACCATCTAAGGGAAAAAGAAAAACTAAGCTGGAAATGGACTCACAAATGGTGCTGATGACTCAGTAACAGAGTGCGTGTCTCTTGGCAGAGGGTCGTCTCTTACTCCGCACCTACAGTTCCTCACACTACAGTCCATCCTGTTAAATCGCCCGCAGCTCCACGTTCCTGAACGGAATTGGCTTTTGGCCAGGCTCCCATACACTTTTTAGTAGGAAAAACAACGTTGGAGACAAGGTGTGCAGATTTCACAGAGACGGGCACCCTGCCAACGCTGACTCTTGCAGGGAGCAGAGAGAAACACAACGTCCTGGACAAACTGCAAGGGGTCTCCCACCAGCTGGATGCTCCTCCTGTGCAACTGCTGCAGCTGCACTGCTGTGGGAAGCATCAAGTGGATCTGCGGGTGCAAGGGGGTGTTTTGAGAGCAGTTTGGACAAAAGATGGCCTAGGAGAGGGCAATATTATGCAATATTATGCAAAAATATAAAAAAATTTTGCCATATAACCAACTGCTCGTGTAGGACAGTGGTGGGGAAGATGCCATGCAGCTGTAGAGCCTCTTCCCACGGCACATTACGGGGGACATCACCCAGCCTGGGCTGTCGAGGGGAGGGAAGCAGGGCAGCAGCTCCCCTAGCTCCGCACTCAACCCGACCTTAAACAAAACCAGAAGCAATGGGCTTGACGCACGGACCACTTGCCCTACATTATGTGATGCAAGTCTTGCTAACCAAACTTAATGGTCTTAAAAATCTCTAAACCACTCATAGCACAGGGAAATGTTTAACTCTGAAACATGCTTTTGTAATAAATATTTAAGCGTTGGCGAACAACACTTAGCCCCTTACTAGAGAGATGCTGGAAGGTATCACTATGATATAGCACTTAAATTTGTCTCACAGCAGGACTTTTATCCTCTCTGGACATCACTTTTCAGTGACCGCTGCCACTTGGGCACAGGGCTGGCTCAGGTGATGGCAGACCCAGGAGCCAGAGTCTCCTGCTGAGCCTTGCCTGTTAAAGAGGGATTTCTGTCTGCAACGGCTTCAGCACAGCCTTGACGCAGCCTGGGTCCAGGGTGTGATGGGGAAAAAGAAGCATTTTGTCAAATGAAAAACAGGGCACGAGCTTTCCAGCAAGGGAGACAGTTCCCCTGACCAAGGGTGTTTTGTCTCTTGATGATAAACTGGCAACTACATTGCTTCTGGCTCCTATCACATGTCTCACTTCTCTGTTTACTTACACTGGTGAGAATTACGGAATTGCAATAAATGAATTACTGCACATCACACGTAGCAATGGCAAAACTGCATCTTCTAGGGGTTCCTGCCCAGGCACTTGCTTTGTCTGGGCTATAAATGAACAAAAAGCCATTACACAAAGGCAGAATCTCAGCAGCAGCATGGAGCACATGGGAGTACTGGGAGGTTCCCTGTACTGGTCAGACATCTGATACCAATGAAATAGAAGGTAACATTCATAAAAAGGGAAGAGATATTCCCAGTCCAGCCGGGAAACCTAAACAGCCCTTCCAAGATGTGCTCCAGTTTTATGCATAGATACTGCACATATTGACAGCAAGGGGAATCCGCGGCAGCCGCAGCTAGACCCGAGTTAAAGGCTAGTGCCTCAGACAGACTAGACAATCTGTCACTCCTTGAATAAATTATCTGCTTGGAAAAGAACATAATATGATGCTATTCTCCAAAAAAAAAAAAAAAAAAAAAAAAAACCCCACTCTCTTCCTGTCACCCTTTCCTGATGTTTGAAGCTGCACTTAGTGAGCGCTGTCTGTGGACATATGTGACTACAGTGGGGTCTTTCCTGCCCCAGGCTCTTCCCCTTTGCCACACACGCTGCGATGACCCTGGCAGTTCCTCTGCAGCAGGGCCCGTAGTCATCCAAGATGTAGATGGCAAGAAAAAAAAAATACGACAGGAGATGTATTTATATGTGCGGTGTAAAACTCTCCCACCTGAAGTGTGGGAATTTTGGGGGACTTGACAAGCCACAGATGGTTCCTTCCTCTGCGAGAGCAGAGGAAAAGCAGAACAGGACTGAGGTCTCAGATCCACCCAGCTTGGAAAGCCTCTGTTCCTAATGCTTTTCCATGGCCTGGAACAGTCCCTTGGGATCCCACAGCAAAACTCACAAACTGCACATGAAATGTCTAATGACAAGGCTGGAAAAACAAAATATCTGCTTCTTGTCTAACAGGCCAGGGCTTAGCCTGGATAGGAGCTGCTGGCCCTGCTCCAGTGCGCGTATAACGAGTATAAAGGGAATTCTGCCTGAACAAAGAGCTGTAGACTGAACTCCAAGGGGAACTCGCAGTGTACGCGTACATTACAGAAGGTCAGATGTTAGGTAAATACTCAATTAAAAAAGGAGGGCAAGTAATTAGGAAGGTTAATTCCATGCTGAAATGGTCTAGGATGGTGTACACATAAACATATACATGTAAACACATCCAGCAGCTCCTTCCTTCGTGCAGAACGAGCCAAAATGAGTTCTTGGAAGACAGTTCAGCTTTCGGAAGACCTGGGCGAAATGTGTCTACTTCGCAGATCCCTACAACAGTGAAAACAAATACACAAGGACTGAGGTTCTTAGATACTACAGCAATGGATCTGTATACATGTGTGCACGTATGGGTTTGCATCTATTAAAATAAGTACTTGTGGCAATCACTGCAACCCAGAACTTCGGAGCGATCACACAGGTCTTTCTCTGCCCCTCAATCTATCCTTCAATTAGGTTCATAGTGAGAAACTCATTCCTGAAAAAAGCAGATCAAATCTTATTCTGCTCCAGCGTCCGGAATAATGCTACAGTGGGTAGCTGGCACGTGCCACAGACATATGAAAAGAAGTGAGTGCTTATTCAGTGTTATATAAAACCTACTAGAAGCACCAAGTCTGGCTGGTTTGTACCTGTTTGGCCGGTGCTCTCATGTGCTGCAACACTGACTGCTCTAACAACTGGCATGTCCGCATGGAGAGACTCTAAAAATAACCAGCACAGGGGGAGAGAAGGATGGAGAAATAATTCCTTCAGCCTGGCCAAAAGCCTGGGTAGCAGCTCTCAGGGAATGCCTGGTTACAATCCACTCCACCAGCCCCCTGGTGCTCCCTGACATATTGGTGAGAATCCATCTTCAGAAATTTAACATGGCCTAGATACACACGCATGACATGCACAGAGTGATTATTTCTGTCTAAGGACAGGCCAGGAAAGAGCACGAATCAGCCTACAAAAACCTCTGACATCGGATAAAACTCAGCTGCCAGTTAAACAATATAGGACATCTCCCTGCCATTAGGTCACACTGACACAGCTGCTAATTCAGTAGCAAGAATCCATTCCCCAGTCCATTTAGACAGAAAAGTCTCTTACACGAGCTATAAAATTGGATTAAAAATAAACCTTGCATGTTGTCCTGTGCTTTGCCAGGACAGATGCCCCTGCTCACACTGATGCTAAATCACATTCCTGGATGCCAGCTGTCTGCTGGTCCATTATCCCAGGGCCCAACATCTGGGTCAAGTCCATGGTCTGCCAGCAAGAACATTCATCCCCACTCCCCATTCCCAGTCAGCGACAGCACTTTCCAGATCCTGAAAAAGAGGTGCTACATAATGGCAAAAAGCTTCCCATAAAACTCTAGGAGAAGAGATGAAAGCACTATAATTAGTCTGTTTAGATTAATGGTCCCAGCGCATACCACACATTTTGCTAAGTCACAGAGCTAAGTGTACATGGTTCATGAGAACAACCTGCAAGCTGACATAACACTCTGATTTCACCTGATGTTTTCAGCTGCCTCACACTGTAACACTCATATCGGTTTCAGTTTACTGCAGGGAGACAGACAGACGTGGCAAGAATCAATTAAACACGAGAATCCGTTCGAGCTGGCACAGATGTATTTTTCCACCCCAATCCTCCTCTTGCACCTGAAGGGGCAATGCGGCACAGCGAGCAGCAAGGCCACGCGGGCAGATCTCCTGCAGCCAGTCGCTGCACCGAGGTGCACAACACAACAGCACAACTCCCAGCTCTGTGTGCAGTTATGTCGAATGCTGGAGGTAACACTAAGCCAATTAGGAGAAGAAAGAGCAGGAAAAAACAAATTTATGTCCTCCCCTTTTACCAGATGTTTTCCCTGACTCCCTATGTTATTTCTCCCCATAAAGCACTCAGAGCTATGCCTGGGTAGCAGAGGTTAGGCAGTCTGTAGCTCTTTCAAATAATTATCAGTTGTCATCTCATCAGAAGGACAGTGCAGGAAGGCTCCTGCTGCGTCACACATACAATTAACTGTTTTTTCTAGCACTGCACAAGAGGAGCAGTTCAGGGGTTTTTCTTTCTACTCCAGCACACAACACAAAGCTGTGCTCTCAGGCCAAAACGGGCAAGGTCTGGCCGTTTTTGCCTTAGTCTCAGTCCTTCAACATTATTTACATGATCCAGCAGGCACCATCACTGCTCTTGCAGCTGATCATGTCTGTGTTGTCATTTCATGGGGCCCTGAAAATCTCTGTGAACTTTGAGCCCATCGGGGCTCAGCAGAGGCTCTCTGGAGGATCATCGCATCGTGCGGTAGAGCCCATGGCTAATACAGGTTTCTGAGGAAACCTATAATATTAAAAAGGGTGTTTAATAAGCACCTCCTTGTTTCTCCTGCATGAATGTTACGTAACTGCTTTGGCAATAGGGCTCCCGAGCTTTAAGCATAATCTGGCACCGCTCCTTTCATTTGAATGGAACCACTACAGGCCCAGTTCCAATCTCGGAGTGGCATCAATCAGGTTTTCATTACAGCTCAGACAGTTAGACCAGCACTACAGCAATGCGGAACAGAGACAGACCCTTGAAGGACAGACCTAAGGGAATAAAAATCCTAAGTAGAATTTGCTCAACTAATGATGTACTGAAAGAAACTGTAATTTTTTTTCCAGACACTTTTCCACTAGGTCATAAGATCCTCTGTTTTCCTTTGTTTGCATTTCTAGCGTCCTCAGGAGTGTCAGAGGATAGACAGGTTCTCCCCATCATTCTCTCTTTCATGCCAACAAAAGAGCAGCATGAAGCTTCGGGGATTCTCAGCAGCAAAGACCAAAGCTAGTCAGCCTAAGATGAAACGTCTCTGGTTTCTGTTTGAAAAGATGAGTGAAATCCTACCGCAAGGACAGAGACGCAGAGGAGAGTTAAACAAATGCTGTCTGCATTGAAAAGTTTTGATTCGGTGCTCACAGGCATTTTGGCTCAGGTTTGGCCAAGCCCAATGCAGACAACTACAAGTTTCACATAAGATCAGAACTGTATCTTCACTGCTACAGATAACACCGCAGCTACTCTTTCTGTAAAGACACAAACCTGAGCAAGGGGTAAGGTTTTGTTCTTCATCCCGAGCAAGAAATTAAAGGAGGAACAAGACAGCCTGTCTCTAAGCACTTTGTGGAGTTTACAAATCACACTTGTCATCAGTACAAACCCAAAGCTTCTCAGAAAGACATCTGCAATACGCGCAGCAGTCTCACGCGTGCTCGGCCACTGCTCGTTAGTCTGTTGCGCTCAGCATTTCAGAGAAACTTGACAACCTCCTTCCAGGCAGCACTTCTACCCAGCCCCTATTTGTGCTCACTGTATCTCCCCACCAGCATTTCTGCTGACTGCTCCTTAACCGATTTGGAAGTGTCAGGACCGACGCTGTCACCATCTGCCCCATACTTTTAAAATCAAAGTCAAACATCCTGAGCAGGTCCTGGGAAGGAAACCTTATTCTCTTCCAGACTAACCCAACGATTCTGACACTTATTAATTCCCCTTACACATATTTTTAGCTCTGTTCTGCTCACTGTGGCCCTCCTAAATATTTTCCTCTAAATAACTGGTTGATAACCTCTCTCTGCTTCTCTGAAAGGTGCCCGTAGCAATTGTAGTGGGCTTTAATCCGATCCTTTCTGGGTCCTGCCAAAGCCAACGGTGGTCCAGAAACACTGCAAACTGATATGGGGTTTTGCAACTTTATAGTCATCTCCATTTGTCTGAGAAAAATTTATTTTATGGGACTGAAACCTCAAGGGCCTCTTTGTTCTAGCTGCTAAATGGAAATGGAATGGAAAATAAAATAAATTAGAAAGCTGGAAGCTTTTCTATACACTGCATGGCGAATGACCAGCATTGCAGGGCTGCTCCTAGGCACTTGATGAAGCTCAGGTCACCAACACTCACAGCAGGCACTGAAATGGAGAAAAAAAAAGAAGAAAAAAAGGCAATTTTTCTGGCTCCTTCAGCATTGTATGTTAAGCCTGTTTTTATCAGGAGAAGATGAGATGTCACATCTCAGACTCTAGCTTCTAAAAACACCCTGTCTTTGATTTAGAAGAGGATGAGGTAGGGAAACTGCTAAAAAGAAAAAGCTATTTAAAAAGACAATAAGGGTCATGAGAGTAATGGGTAACTTGGCTAATTTCCTGACAGAGATGTGACATTTTCATATAATACTTGCTGTTGTGCTGACTAATACATCACTGCGACACAGTGTCAAAATATGTTGACAGACCTTCAAGTAGTGAATAGGAACCTGTTGATTTTATTGTTAATCCTTCTACTATAATCCAGTTCAACAGAATCACAAATGCTTTTTTTTCCCCTCCAACTCACAGATTATCCAACACGCAGATAACGTCCAAATTCAAGAGAACACTGTGTAGATGATAGATGTTTAATATTAAAAAAAAAAAAGTCTGGATAAACATACAGTTCTCCTGCGACATTCCAAGTTCCTGCCTCTGCTCTCGCAGCTCGTCCTTAGCCCTGCAGAGAGGGAATGTGGCTAATTTTGGAACGCTAGAGTTGAAAGATTTAGCGACAGAAGGGAGCATGACAGCAGCCAGTGCCAAGCCTGCTATCCCTGCAAGAAAGACAGCACATAAATCCCACCTGAGGCCTCCAAGCAAGGCTGTGAGTAGCAAAGGAGAAAGAGGAGAATGAAATATGAACAGAAAACAGACATGTAGGAAAATATCAACAACAGGTTTAGCACACACTTTTCATTAAGAGTGTTAACAGTTGCACAGACACCATAAGATTATTCAGAGTCTTAGGTCCCAGACTGCCCACATTACTTCCCTAGTTGAGTCCTGTGGACTTTAAGGGCCATGTGTACACTTGAGAAAATTCACACTATGCTTTCCTTTCCCTCAGTTATTTTGATTACCCTGATTGCTCTCTGCTGTAAAGAGCAGAACTCTCAGGGACCCAGGAAGGGTGTATGAAGCTCCTTGTACTCAAGCATCTTTTCTGCACCTGGGTTATTTTAAAAGATCAGATTTAATTGCAAAATGTAGGTGGAGGGTACCTGTATCACAAGGCTTCTTTTACATATTTTATTCTGTGTCATGTCAGCATTCTCATTTCTAGCAGTGATTTAGGTGGATTTTAGATATCCTTGGTAAAGTAAAAGTAATTTCAACTTTTTTTTTTCCAAAAAGATATGACTCCTATCTTTACACTTGTGTTTATTTCATTTACTTATTTGAAGGTTTTAAGCCAAACGAAGGAGTCTATGGCTCGAGTCAGTGGCCAGCACCGGCCAGCTGGCAATAAAAAGTTCCCAGTCTATCAGAAATCTCTGCCAAGTAACAGACAGCATTTGCTTCTAGACCAAGTAGGCTGTCAGAATATTTTGTCTCATCGTTTAGTCTGCCTTATCTCAAAGTGGTGACTCAGAGCTGCCTTGACAATATAACTGTGGAACATCTTGATCTGCAAGGTAATTTCCCTCCCAATGCAGTGCGGAGGACGAGCACACGCGCGAGGCTTCACCTATTCCCTGCTCCTGCAGGAAACAGTCTACCAGAGCCCTAAATACGTTACAATCTTTACAACTACCCTCAGCAGCTTCTTCTACTCCTTAGAAGTAGATAGATACAGATAGTAAAACAGAATCCAACAATAAATTAACCTCCCTTCTGGAAAAGCCCTGTGGCAGAGAACAGAAATGATAAATTTTTACTCTGCTTGTAGAATTTAGTAATGAATTGCATTTCAGCTGCAGAATTCCACAGCGTGGTTAAAGCATTTGGCGTCTGTCATTTGTACATCCCTTGTGCTTTCAGAATAGTTTTTAGAGAATCCTGTTAAAATGGATATCAGATGCCACCAGATCATATGGGATTTCCTGAAAAAAGTATATATATATTAATGTTTAAATTCAACAAATCACTGCCATATGCACTCAGCTTGAGCCTTCTACTCAACTCCACTCCTGTTCAGCAGAACAGATCAGTGCTTTTATCTTCATACACACAGACCGAACAAACTTCCCTGGGATCCAAGCACTGCTCATGTGGTTGATGCAGCTGAAGCCTAGTGTTTTTCACCCCTTTTCCTTTGCCTTTATCACTGGGGTAAATTCTGCTCTAAGCTGGGCCGTGGGCATCAGTGCCTGACTTTACCTGGGCACGGCTGGAGCTGTTGCACCTGACTTTCAGTGCTGTTATAGAAGAGATTTGCGCCCTCCGTTGAGGACCCTAACTTCTTCTTGGTTTTACCTTAGATTGGCTGATTTTCAGCACTAGTAATCCAGCTTCTTACTGTACTTACCAGCATCAACTATGCTCAAATTGCTGGCAAAATATCTGAAATTCCTGGCTGTGCAGGTATCACCAGCTCCGCTTTGATAACAAATAACGTGTTTCTCATTTTCCCCTACTCTAGAAAATGTTGACCATTATCAGCTTTCCTGGGGCCACATACTGAGATGCAGCAGCAAGTTAATGCCCTTTGCAGCTAAGTGGGGCATAGCCCTGTCATCTCTGCCTTCATCAGCTACAGCTCAGCCCTGGCACACGCGACGTAGGGCACGGCTGTGCTGGGGAGAACTGCCGGGGGGCTCTAAAGGCCCTTTTTGATTAGAGATTTCCACAGTGCTGTCAAATCCTTTTCTCGTATCCAGCTACCTTGAACTGAGACTTTCGAATTAATTTCACAGCTGATGTTGGCAAGAAATCTCTACTGCAAGCAAAAATAAACCAACACACTTGAAAAATCTTCTCAGCCAAGCTAAGGGCTATTCTTAACTCAGGTATCCTTGCACCAGCATCTTCTCTCTCCTCCCTGCCACTGTTGTGAACAGTACTGTAAAAAGCAACAACAAACTGGAGAATAATATAGCCTCCTGAGTAATAGAGAAGAGCTCAGGAAGGTTTTCAAAAATCCTGACATCTTGGTGCCTAGAGGGCCTAGAGCTGTGCCACCCAGCCAGGCTGCACAATCATAGAGCAAAGCCACCCTCATCATGAGGAGCAGCACAGAATGAGCATCTCCCCAGACAGGAAAGGTGCAAAAGAGCTCCCAAATCCTTGGGAGGGCCACAGGGAGAGGCCAGATCCCCCCTGCGGACACCTGGGTGACTATTTAGTGCCTACAAAGGAAGCTAAGAGGACAACACACTGTATTAGCACAGCAAGATGAAGTGTGTCTTCTAGAAGCAGCAGTTGTGCATCCTCACACACCTCTGCATTCCTGCTAGCAACTGGGAAGACAAAAAAAAAAATAAAATAAAATAAAAATAAAAATAAAGCATCACAGCAGAAATAACATCTACGCCTCCAAGACGCTGCTTTTGTAACAAACATTTGCTGAGTGAGAGCCAAGGCTGCACGAATCCAAGCCTCCATTTCAGATCTCTTAGCATGTGGCAGACCTTGAATATTCATTACCTATTAAAAGCTTTGGAAGTGTAAATTCATCCCACAATCAAGGGAACTGATTTATTCACACAGTTGAGTCACACTCATTTACAGCCTCTGACCTAAATCTACTAATCCAGCTCTAAAAACCTGGTGGGTTTTATTTTGATAATACTGATTTAACAGAGATGAATATTTAAGAACTGTGCGTGGCATTTCCTTAAAGCAGGATCTGACACACAGCTCAGCAACACGTAATCCTGACTTCCTTGCTCTTCCCAAGAAGAGATGCTGAGAGTATTTGGTACGTTGTGACCCATTTAAGAGAGATTTCCAAAAAATCTTCACAGGAATCAAATCAGCTCTTTAATAACTGCCTCTGAAGTGCCAAGCAGGAAATATCATGGAAATGGCACCTAAAGGGAACAACAGCTCCCTCATTAATAAGAGAAATCACAACAGCCAGTTCCGGCAGTGGGGAAAATTGCTCTAGTGAGAACAATGTGTTATTGGGTCTGAGATCTCCTCAGTTTTCTCCTAGGGCCAAAGCAAATTTTTCAGGAGTCTCTCCTGTACTTGGAAAATAAAAACCCACTTTTAAGAACGACCAGGGCTTTTTGGAGACACTGACTTTCAGTGGAATTAGATAAACATCTACTACAGCAATCAGCTTGGGAATTTATATTTAAATTACAATCAATCAAAATTTAATCTTCTGATAGCTTCTGCCCTCCTCCCATCTGATGTCCTATGACATTCCCTGTGATGTGCAGCTGATGTCACAAATGGCCCTACGAGCTCCTGAAAGAGGAATGACTTTTTGAAAGGTTAGTTAAAATCTGTTCTGTGTTGGATCGCCATCACAGTCTAATTGCCCTGGGCACTGAGCATACATTTCTGGTCTTAAAATCGATTTTCATTCCAGGTTGACAGTTTACTCTTAGAAATCACTTATTGCATGTGAGTGCTGTTAAGGCGCGCACACACACACGCATATTCATGCAGTGCAAACACCAGCGGCCCATTTCACAGGTAGGTTTCCAAAGAAATAACTTCTCCTTCTGCTCTCTTTGTCAGAGAAACCACAGCTGGAATTGGTGATGGCACATAGCAGTATTGATAACAGGCCCTCCAAGTTAAGCAAATGCAATGACTAACTGCTTGTAAAAGGGAGAAGTTTCGATCAGTAGCAAGAGCAGGAGAGTAAATAGAGAAAAACAACGACAACAAGAAAAAAAGAGAAATTAAAATTGAAATAGGATTTTGTTAACTAGAGAAATACCTCCCAAGACTGCCACACTGGTTGTCCAATACAGGGCGTATTCATGTCACACATGCTCTTCTAACACCACAAGCTTTGAAGTAGTTACACAGTGAGAAAAGGGAAAGGAAAGAGCTGGAAAATAGACCAGCTCTATTAGGTCAGATCACAGAGACACCTTCAAAGGACTCCAAACATCCTCTTCTGGAGTCTCACTTCTTTATATAAGATCCCCAAAATAACAGGCCAGTTCTGTATCTTCACATCTGCAGAAAGTGCTCCAGAGGATGCTCAGTGTGGTGTCCTCGGGAGGTCTCAGCCACAGGGGATGCCCCAGGAAGGGAACGCAAGTCTCCCTGCAGGTACCCTGCACCATACAGAAGTCTAAAAGATGGCCCAGGTTTTCGTGTCTCATCACACAGCAATATAAGCAGGAAAAAAAAATCAGACCCAATGCATCACAGCTACTACTCATGCCAGCCCATCCTTCTGTACATAGAAGCATTTGAGATTTGTCTCTTCACACTCCTTTCCCTAAATACAGACACTACAGTAATTTCCTTCTTTGTGAGGAGAGTCTACACTCCTACTCTTTTCACCCTACACTGTAAATCTAGAGAAACACTGCCACAAAATAGTGCAACATCTTCTAAAAAGTGCAATCAATGACAATCTCTGAATTAGGAGAAGTGCTGCTGAACAGAACATATTGCTGAAGAGTTACTGGCATTATTAAAGAGAGGAAAAAATCAACAGCCAGTTGCAGTAAGCCCAGGGGTAATTTATAGTCACATTATTCCACTAACTGAGCTCAGTCAAGCAGGCCTTCCACCTGAAATGTTGCATAAATCATTCATGTTTAGAGGAGTTGGTCTAAGTGGTTATAAAGTACCATTCTCTTCCAAAAAAGGCAATAATTCGCTATACCCACAACTAGCACTAAATGACCACGCTCACTTACATTACCCGGAGCCAGCCATCATGAAGCACATGCAAGCAAGAGTCCCAAACTAAAGCTGTCCCTGAAGAAGGAAGGAGTAAACAGGGAGAATAATATAGCTAGAACATAGTGCGCTATTTTAAATAGTCTTCAGCAATAACAGGCAGTCCAGACAGGCCTGGAGAGCTGAGATGTAGAATGAAAGAAGTAACTACGGTCCCTTTAGTCATGTTGTGCCCCCAGTCACGTGTTAAATCTCCCCACTGCCCACGCCCTGCAGCTGCTCCTCCTCCTCACTATGTGTCCCTGGACAGGAGATGCAGAGCAGCAATTTGGTCAAGCACATGCCAAAGCAGAGAGTCTCTGAAGTGAAACTCTCATCCCCATTCCCAAAGGAATGGCTCCTAGGGAAGATTCAGAAGCTCTACTAGCCGCTCCACCTGCTTGGAGAGGAGCACCAGCCAGAAGTGCCAAAGCATTGTCCCTGCACACTGCATTTGCTGAGTTTCTGGAAATGTATTGAGAAATCATGCAGAAAAGCAGTCTATTATTGAGAATTTTCTTTTACAGTATTACAAGAAAAACAGGGTAAGCAAAATTACATGGGTCTACTTACAAAGAAAAAACAAGCCAGAAGTACAGCACACAGATAAGTAAATCAAATATTTTATCTTTTGCTGAGGTCACATGGGCAAGTGGCTAAATTAAAAAACAAATGATCTGCACATCTGCCAACATTTGCAGAAGGCTGTCAGCTTGAGGTATGCCAAATTCACGGCACAATCTTTGCAGTGATGTGCCATCTGAAAGCCACCACAAGCTTGCTTAGCCACTCTTTCAATCTGACTGACAGACATCCAGAAATCCTCTAGTTTAACAGGAAAGTCATCTGTCAACTTGACTAGCAGAACAGATGCGAGTCGCAGATTGCTGATAAAGATGGTGATCCGTCACCCCAACAACAGAGTTGTCAGGTAGGGACATTCACCTGGATTCACTTCCAGCAAGTACCACACCAACTCGTTAATAGTTTGGGACAGTAGGAATGGTGTTTGAGATGGGGAGAATAAAAACATATCGCTTTATGGGAATCCTGCCACCTTAACTCTCAACAGCAACATCATGGCCTAAGATTTTTCCAGCTAATTAAAAACAATAGATCATTGCACTTTGTCTCCCTTATTTTACTCCTTTTTTCAATCCTCCCTGAAGTTTGTCCTTCTCAAAGAACATGTTTGTCATTTGCTAATTACTTTTCTGGTTACATCTGTCCATTGCCTTCGCTGCAAGAGTTGGATTTGCATTCTAGTGCCTGATATACATAATTTATGACACATGCCACTTACCTGCTTCACACACCACTGCCAACAACAGGCAAAAAACAAATTTAAACTTTCACAAATGATCGTTTTCAACATCAGCCTGCTCAAATCAATCTCATTCTCTAAACAAGACGCACTGGACTGTCTGATCGAGAGCAAATGTCACAGCACTTCCCAGGAAACGTGACCAACCAAGCAGAGAGCTTGCGCTTGGTGTAAGACACGCGTGTCCCAGGTGAGAGGGCAGGATGCAGCTTTCCACGGTGGAACTTTCCAGGCCTTCTAATTGCTCAGTAAGAGGGGCAAAACTGCCACTTTGAAAGCCCCTTTCAAGGTGTCCCAAATCACTCCTCAATTTTCTATTTTCAAACAATTCTGCAGAGAAATAAAGGATGAAACACCCAATTCACTCATCACACTGGAGGCTAAAATTCACACGTTACTCTAGTGCCTGACTGCGGTCAGAAACTTCATTTGCTCAAGACCAGGCACTGAGGGAATGACGAGGCAACTCTCACCCCAGGTTATGTAAGCAATAGTCAAAGAAAAAAATACTCGTGAGAAAAATCCTACAGTTCCTGTGTTCTTTCTTATGCTACTCTTGAAAGCTATTCCAGCTTTCTGCACAGATTCACAACAAAAAAAAACACTTTCTACCATAAAGATTGTATTTTTTTTTAACAACAGGAGTGGACACAGAAGTTTTTTTTTTAACAACAGGACCAGACACAGAAGTTTGGGGTTGGGAAATGAGTCGAAAAAGTTTACAGAGCTCATCTGTGGCAGAGCCAGGATACTCTGATTTGGAATGGCTTGGTCTACAGCAGGTTTTTACAATTAAAGTAGTGGCAAAGCTCCTGTCCTGTCATCAAGCATTCAAAAAAGAAGGAAGACAATCAGACTTTGCAGTTCTTCTCTAGATCAAGGTGAGCATAGTGCTTCAGAATACTTTCAGCACCACATTATCTCTAGCTCTCCCAGCAGCACTAGGTTTCCCCCAATTTCACTACCTCAACAAAACCAGTAGGTCAGAACAACAGTTCTTCGGCACGGTAATTCCCCCAGAACCCCTCTAATAACAAATGCAAAACTCCTCTTCTGTTCCACAAAGCTATCCAAGCTGCTGACAAACATTAATTTACTGCACCACAGGAGCATGTCTATTCAGTTAAAGTTGTTGTGTACACATCTGAAGAACAACATTAAGTCCAGGAGGCAGTTGTTATTACACACACGCTTCAGACTGAACACTCAGCCCAGGGCCTGGGCTCAGCACAGCCCCTCCATCCACCTCTGAAATCCAGGGATCTCTGTGGAGGTCCCAGGACTGGCCCTCAGCTCCCTGAGAACATCTCTGCTCTGGACAGAGTGGGTCTATCAGATTCGCAGTCTGTGCCCAGGCACAACTGGAGCTGGCGGCACACGGATCTGGAACAAAGCACAGGGCTGCACGTCGACTGTGATGGTGGCTGCAGAAAGCCCGAAATAGCACCGTATAAAAATCATGCTTCCATAAGATACATTTTTATGTGAGACAAGGCTGCTTCGCTCCTGCTCCCGCACATCAGCCTCGCGACCCTGAAGGGTCGGACAAGCTGGCCCAGGAGACCATCGGGGGGCACATGGACGAGGCTGTCAGTGAGCCCGTGGCCGCATTGTGTGCCCAGATGTAGCACTGAGCACAAGTGTCAGCTCGGCCAGCCTGCCCTGCCATCAAACCAGGGACTCCCACAGCAAAATGCCTGGACGAAGCTATTACAGGTCCTGCATTCACCAGGCTGGAAGAAGAGAAGGTCTGTTCCAAACTAACGACCACCAGGCAACACTTGGCAATTGGTAAGGAGCAAATCCTACGGTCCAATCTCAACCTCCCACAACGGTCGCATCCCCAATTTCAATGGCATTGAGATTGTCTGGGCCAAATGCCAGCAAACTGACTCTCGCTGATGCGGCTAGAAGTCCCAGTGACAGATGAGAGCAAAATTTCTCTCCCCAAGCACCCTTTTCCTTCCCTTAGCACTGCGCTCCTCAGGAGCGCTGCATTGCTCAGCCGTCTACAGACGGCTCCTGAGCAGACTCTATTGTATTTGGACACAAAACCACACAAATCCAGCACACAAGAGGCTCCTGCACTGAAATTCTTACAATGCGAGTCCTGCAGCTGCCTGCTGCTTCACGCAATTGATAACACTGAAAAATGTGGCGTTAGTACCATTACGGGAAGCGTCTATATTGCTTTATGGTGACAGAATACACTATTGCACAGGCAGAAAAGGCCAAGTACCAACAATTGCAAATTGCTTCGGTGTTGACATCTTTGTCACATTTCACCTTCTGACTTGCTCTGTGTTCTAACATCATATGGTTTCCTGGGGTAAAATAGGTTCAACTGGTTGGGTAGTCACTTGCTACACAAACAGTGAAATCAACAATATTTTGGGTAGCGTCTCAAATCTATTAATACCCCAGAAACATATGGACAAAGTTGTTTGTATCTGCACATTTGTTAAGGTTTTTTATCATAACAACAGAAGTGCCATTGAGAAAGAATATCCCATGCTCCCAAAGCCATCTGGATCCCACCAGGGGGTCAGTTCATCAGGAGGCGGAGGGAACAACACCAGAATATATTGGTTGAAACCCCTCATCCCACCAGGCCACCAGTCTGTCTACTCCAGAGTAGAGAATTTGGGCACCTTTTCTTCAAATTTCAGGAAACCTAAAAGCAACAGTCTCTAGCATCTCCAGATGCCATCCATCTCCCATATCACCATAATGCCATCAGCACTATATTGAAGGTAAATCAAAGCAGTTTTAAAATATAAAGAATATATGACTTTTCCAGGTGTTTGTCCCATTCATTGAACCCATCTCCTCACAATATTTTGACCTCACAGCTCACATCTGTCACTCAGTTTAAGGCAGAACACGCTGCAGAATTGAACAGGTCTAAAGACTTAGGGAGAAGCCTTTATATTTTTGGGTTTAACTGCACTCAAAACACAGAAACAACATTTATAGTTACATGGAAAAACCTGCATTCTCTCCAAGTAAGGCCCTTTAATTGTATCTTAAGTAGAAAGGAACTAAGATGTATTACATGGTGCTTTGTTTACACTCACATTGCTGTTGTAAAACCACATGTCACTGTACTAATGACAGTGCCTGACTTCCCGTTATCTTTCATCTTCTTAATCACACCCTGCTCCAAGTTAACTGTTTGCAATGCATCAAGGGGTATTTATTCAACAGCACCTCCAGGTATCTAGGTCTCAGATCACACACGCTTCCCAAAGCACCGCATATTTTAAGAACAGTTAAAATTCATTTCTAGCTCTCGAGCAGACAGTTTGATTTAGTTTGGTTGACTTAAAGTAAAAATCCAGGATTATGAAATGCTTGTGAATACTTAGCATTAGGAAGAGATAAAATTAACAGGAAACAACATTGCCAATTGCACAGAGAATAATAAAATCCTATTTGTTTATCTGAACATTATAAGGCAATTGATTTTGTATCCACTTTGTTGCTATAAAAGTGCTGTTGCATAATACCCCTGAATTGTGATAAACTCGTGGTAGCAATGCAATTTAGAAAACAGGAGTAATTATATCAGGGACCATCTCCAAAAATAAGCACTGGCTTGTCTCCTGCTTTCAAGATTTACCCTTCCTTGCAGCAGTTTTGCATAACTTACTTCTGAGCTTAATCATATTAAAGGAGGAAAATGCTCCCCAGGATTCGCAAGAGCACATTTCTGGAGAACATGCAGGCATGTCACAGCCAAAGAATACCGATTTTACAACTTAACAGCATGGAGAATCAGGCATGGGGGAGAAAAAAAAAAAAAAAAAAAAAAAGGAGAAAAATTAACATAGAAGATTTCCAGTCCTAGGCTAGGCAGCCGAAGGCTTTAACTTCACTAATCACCTTCAACGCTGTACAGAACAGATGCAGTACTGTCTTCTACGCCTGTTCCATATACTAACTTTTTCCCTTTACTTTTGCATTTAATTTTAAGACAACACAAGACCACTCTGGCCATACTAAAAGCAAACTCTGAAGCAATTCGAAAACACAGATCATTTAAATACAAACACCAAGAATTGATATTAAAATTGTTTTGTCTTTCCTTTAGTCCTTAGTAAGAACTCACTACTGATCACTGGTTTGTATCCCAAAATATGACAAAACTCAACTCTTAACCATACACATAACCTCCTCCCAGAGCTCTTACCGTAGAAATGCAAGCCTCTTACGTAACAAACCTACATCTTTGCTCTTCATTTCACAGTGCCACAGAACATGTTTGATTAACAGTAATAAGCTTGCTTTATGCCAGGTGTTTGGAAATATCTGCTTCATTTCAGGATATATCGAGAGGCTATTTTAAACATACTGCACTGCTAGTTTGCACTGAATTAGGAAGGCTCCAGCAACCGTACCTTGACTAATCCACAATCTCTTAAATACTCCACTGTACCATTTCAGAACTGCATTTTTTCCAAGTCATTCTCAATGATATGAAATAAGTAGGTCATTAGTAAATTGGTTTTAAGGAGTATAAATGTGCAGCAGCCTTGCTGTTTCCCAGAGCACACTGTCACATAGCAATGCTCCTTGTAGCCTCATTACATCTAGGCAAGTATTTTATTTATTCCTACAGCAATTATTTCTAGGAAAAGTAGAGAAAAGAGAAGCCATAACTCTTTTTCTGCCTCTCCCGAGGATGGCGTATCATTTGACATGGCCAAATACTCCTCCTCTAACATCGCAGGGCCAAAGCATTTTTGTAAGGCCAGAGTGTATTGCACATCAGCAAGAGGCAATGAACTCTCTGACAACTTGCACCGCCCAGCTCTAGGTGCCCCTCAGACCTTCAGAAAGCCTCCAGGCTGCTGTACAGTGAATTTACACTGTTCCTGCTCACAGGAGAAGCCAGTAACAGAGTGGTGCCAACAGGAGGGCTGTGCTTAGAGCCCAGCTCCATCACCTGTCCCTGGGCAGCATCTGAGAGCAGGTCTCAGGGAGCACAGTTGTCAGGACTGTCTTTAATGCAGCAGCCCCCATGTACAATTCAGGCAGTGCCCAAGGATGATGCCTTCATTACAGCCCAGGATGTGGATAATCATCAAATGGAAGCAACTAAAAATCTAACAGTTTCATTTAGTCAGAAAGTTTTTAGCCAATAATTAGCAATGGGTATAAGGAGAGGGAAACTGCCTCAAGCTGATGAGTATTTGTTGATCTTCCCATGACACAGAGCTCTGACTAAGCACCGGTATGATCTGTAGCCATCCAAAAGGTGATTACATCTCTCAAAAAGCAGCAGTCAACCTGTTTAGCGTATTTTACATGTTACTGAAAATGGAATGTAGCATTTAAATAGACTGGCATAATGAAACACGAACTGGCACCACTGAAACACTCGTTCACACAGTCGCTGCCAGCACGGGGCATGTCGCTCACAGCGCTCCCAGACACATGGGCTGCAAGCGCAACCATCTTCCCAGTGAAAGGGAACCAGATGGGGAGCGACTCCTGGCATTTCCCAGCACAACGTGAAGTGTTTCTTCAGCTACAGGCCACCCAGACATGTTGCTCAGGAAAGAGGCCTTCTCACTTCCCCACAAAGAGCAAACAGCAAGAGGAAAGAGGGGCCCGAGCCAGCCCAAAACATCTCATCTGGCAGCTCCTGTTGTCAGCAGAGATGAAGAGGCACCTGGGAAGGATGAAGTTGATCCTAGAGACCTGCTACAGGCTCCAGGGGTTTGCCTGCTCGTCAAGTGACAAGATAGGAAGATTCAGGCATGCCAGATCAACACCCACAGCCAGGCAGGTGAGCGGGATCACCACCCACACCACTGTGGGAACACCCAAGTGTTTAGAAATAGGACAAGCTCCACAACTACCACTTAGAGACCACCAGAGCTCACAGCTGCTTGTTGGAACCCAGTGAGCTGATTCTGCAAGTCCTGAACAGACAAGAAGATCACAACTCCAAGCTTTTTAGCAACAGCAGGCAAAGAGTTGGTCTAACGTAAGAAACACAACAACAACAAAATTCTACAGCATAAAAGCAAACTCACTAGAAGTGTTTCCACAGCTAAAGCAACAGACTTGAACAGCTGCTCCGAGATAACCGCTACCCTCTGCGAGAGGATTTCTGCGTGCAGGAGAAAGGCAAATAGCAACAGTGATGGATGGGGTCTTAAAAAAGAGCAAAGCAGTCATCTCACTAGAAACCAAAGTCCACTACAGCCGCAGAATAGAAAAAAAAATATCAGATATATTCATTTTTATTATTTTTGAATCTGCAGGCGAGAGTTGTTTTGCTCAGACAGAAAGCTGCCGCCTTACTGCAACATTTTGCCTTGGGGCAGTTTTCAGACAGTTGCTAATCTTTCAGGAATGATAAATTTCATCACAGTGACCACATATGTGCACAAACACAAAAAAAAAAGAAAAGAAAAAAGGAAATGAAAAGAAAATCAGAAAGGGCCAAATGCACTACACAATCCAAGCAAAGTCGATATTTATAGACACTAAACTCCGGATAGCTCTAGCTACGGGAAGCTAGACAAGAGGTCAAAGACTGTGGGCACCAGTATTTGCATTGACAAATACTCTCTCCTTTCATAAACGCGACCCAGGGCTACTGTGAATGAGCATCAAAATTATTCAGGCCACAATGCTGCTAAACAGATCTATCCTGTAGCCAGGTGAACGACATAAACAGAAGGGGCAAAAAGCCTGCACATAAGGATCAATCAGTCTTCCACTGATGCCAAAGAAAAGATTTCTCTTGCAGGTAAAGGGAGTTGAGCTGGAACAGCACCAGAAAGCACTGCATGCTTTAATGTACAGTTGGTTTTCAATGAAATAAAATACATTTTAACATGGAAATACCTTGTTGTGACACTGTCAGTTACACCTGAAGAAAATGCAAAAGGAAGAATTTTTAGTCACTGGGCATTGCCTGGTACCTGCCCTCTAGCCAAGCCCCTCTGGAAACCTACACACCTATGCCGGATCACAGAGCCGACTCTTCTAGCGCCATCGTTACCGAGGCTACCCTCTCCTCCATTCCATTTAAGCACTTTCCAGTACACTCCAATTCACTCTCAGCTTAGGAGAGCACCACCTGAATCCTTGTATAGATCTTCCAAAGCCTGCCCCCTCTCAAAACCTTACTGACTTGTAGGACCAAAAAGCATTACTGGGATCATCAAAGCCACCTTGCTGCAAAACAGTCCAAGGAATTTCACCAACCTTTCCCAGGGCTGCGAGAGAAATGCACTGATCTGCCTCCAAAGAATGCAGGAGCGCAGAGCAATCCTGATACAAATACCCTCTGCAAGTTCACACAAAATTATACAACTTACCAAGAGACAAATAAAAACAGAAATCAATAAAGCTTTCTGCTATTACTCATTTCTCCTCTTTGCTGGTTAAAGCAAGTAACTCTAGCTTCTCATTAAGAAAATGCTTAACAGACCTACGAGTATCTGCAAGCAATAAGCCTTCTGCCTCCTGGACTTCTGACTTCATTCACAAGCTGTGTTTCATTACCAGGGGTAAGCCAAAAATGAGTAATTTGCTCTGACAATTACCGTGAATTCAGCCTGGTGCTGCTGCCTGCTCGGCACCCTTTCACGAACCGTCTCTTTATAAACCCCCCATATTAATTTTTTTTATTGCTCCATAAGCGGTCTGAACTTTTAATCCTCAGATCACCCACCCTTGTGCAGACCCCTCAACTGCTGGGGCATTTTGTGACACATCTAACAGTTAAGTGCAATATCCCAAAAGGTCTTCCCGGGAAAGCGAGTACTTTGCTCGGTCGCAGCTACAACCCTTTTTGGACCGTTCAAGGGGGCTGCTTCACACCAAACGCACGTCACGGACATCGGCCGGAGCTCCGCTCTCATTCACCCTGATGCCGGGGACCAGCAGCAGCTCCGGTGCAGATTTACGCTGTGTCACGGACAGGCTGGATGGGATCCTCGCTCCCCACCGCCCGCCTGGGCGTTCGGCTACGCACCCAGACCGGTGCCAGGGGAAAACGCGGCCACCGCGCTGCCTCCGGCTGCCGATGGCGCCCCGCAACACCGCAACCCCCTATCCGCTAAGGACGCGGTCCTCGGCGATGCAGGGAACAACGGCCTCGGCCATGGTGAAAACACCCCAACGAAAAGCCAGAAGCAACCTCAGGGGCTGGGGGCAACCGGACCTGGAGGCGGCACATGCCAGGGGCTGGAGCAGTGCGGGGGCCCCAAGGGAAGAGAAGGGGTGTCGGGGCCACCTCTGTGGGTCCAAGCTGCCTTGGGGGAGAGAAATGAGGGCTACCCCAGGGTCTCTGGGTGGACCCTAATCAAAAGGGAGTCTGGCAGCTCTAAGGGGGGATTCAGAGCACCCTGAGAGAAACATGGTCAGGGCCAATTTAGGCAGCTCCAGGGGGTCCCTGGGTGAAAGATGGGGGTCAGAACCACCTTGAGGAGCTCTGGGATGCTCTGATGCAGGATCAGGGTTGCCGTGAAGGAACCCAGGAGGGTCAGGGCCAACCTAGGGTATTCCGAGAGAAAGCTGGGGTCGAGGCCACCTTGGGGGTCTCCGCGGCGCCCTGAGAGGGTCGGGACCACCCTCAGGGGCTGCAGAGCAGCCTGCGGGGCCTCCGGAGCGACCGGGGGAAGGGAGTCCAGAGCAACGGGGCCCAGGGGAAGGGGCTCCGCGGCAGGTGGCGCCAGGAGCGGGGGGCGCCGCTCACCTCCTCGCCCTGGCCGAACTGCAGCCCCAGCGCCACGAAGTGCTCCACGCGGATGAAGCCGTCCGCGTCCTCGTCGCACACGTCGAAGACCTCCTTGAGCCTCCGCAGGAAGCGCAGCAGGCTGCCCGGCTCCATGGCGGCGTCAGCGCGGGGCCGGCGCGGCGGCGGCAGCGGCGGCGGCCGCGGCCATGATCGCCCGCGCCTGCCTCAGCGGGTGCGTGACATCAGCGCGGGGCGGGGGGGGAGAACAATGGGGCAGAGCGGCGGGCGGGGCCGCCGCCAGGGGGCGCCGCCGTGAGGGGAGAGACGGCGCAGGGCGGGGGGGACGGACACGAGTGGAGAGGGAGGGGACACGAATGCCGAGGGAGGGAAAATGAGGGGGAGCGAGGGGACGGGAAGAGGGATGGACATGGGTAGGAATGGGACACGGGTAAGGTGATGGAGACAGGTGGGGCGTGAGGACACGGGGGGAGCGAGGGGATACGGGTAGGGGTGACAGGCATGAGTGGGCAGTGGGAAGGAGGGTCCCTGATGAGGACGGTGCTCGAGGGGGACACGGTGGCCAGTGGGAGATGCGAGGCAGAGGTGGACGCAGGGGACAGGGACACTGGGCAGCATAAAGGGCCTGTTGCTGGTTCCTCAGGGACAGTGAAGGGAACGGGGCAGGGATGGAGCAGGCAGCGAGTGGACGCCGGGGCCTGGTCCCCGTCCTGCCGCCACAGCACGAGCAGGTCCTCCTCCCCAGCACCGCAGCAAAACACGGGTGACACCACAGTCCCTCCTGAGAAGGACCGTCCCCCAAGGCCCCGGCTAAGGCGAGGAGGGCAGAGCTGCAGGTGACAGGGAACAGGACAAGCTGTGTGTGGGTGTTGTGATGTTGTGCGTGAGGGATGTTGCGGCGCTGATGGGTGAAGGCATCCACCTAAAATGGCAGTGAAAGACACCAGAGAGCAGGGTCTGCACTGAGACCGTGTCTGTGCATTTGCTTTGGTAATGAGAGGTCCATTTGAGCCTTAGCACCCCTGAAACTCCCCTAATTAAACCCAGACACTCCCTTTTCCAGGGACATTCTTCTATTTTCTGGGATCAGAAGTAGTGTTTTCCTCAGGACGTCTTGTTTCTTTGAATACACATTTCTCATCCCTTTTATGTGCAAATCCAGTGTTCAGGAAGAGGCTGACTTGACATCCCTGTAGGCTGCACACGCTGGTTGTCAGCGTGTGCAGCCTGGACAGCTTGGTTGTCAATCCATAGCGCAGTGACAGCGCCCGCTGTACGAGCTCCTCACATTCCCAGCCTTGGACACAGAAATACAGAGTTAATTCCAGAGCCCCAGCCACCTCGACCTTCCTTTAATTTTATAACCAACACAGAAGAGCTCTCCTGTTCCCTTACTGATGTACGAGAGGGTCTTTCCAGGCTGGAAGAAACTCAGAAAGTGCAGACATCAGATCAGACCCTTGGGAAGCAAAGAATTTGTGAAGATGAAGGATATCTGAAAGAGAAAAAGGAAGCAAAGTATTTGATCAGCAAACCTCTGTGAAGTTGTTGAGTTAGAGCAGGATTCTCAGATGTGGGAACATTTAGCTTTTATCTCAGGACAGGTAAACGTATCTTCAGGTTATATGGGAATTGAGTTTAGGAGACCCCTCAGTGGCACCCATTAAAAATACTCAAAAATTTATATTGTGGCAGCACTCAGAGCCATGAAAAGCATTGCTACGTGGAACCAGCTACTGTTAGTCTGCTCCTCTGAAGTGGAATTTAAACTCTTCAAAGCTTCAGAGCATGTGTCCTTGTTCACTCACATTGTCTTAGATTGTCCCATTGCACTGACTCACTCTTCTGCATTCAGATCGGTGGCCATGCAATGCCAGATGGGGAGTCACATTTAATATTCTGAAGAAAAAAGGGACAAAAAGGAACAAACTTTTTGTTTGTCATGACCAGAGGAAAAATTCCTGTATCTGAGGTGTGCATCTGTCTTTGCTGGAGGAAAAACTTGAACTGTAAGTAGAAGTAAGTGGCAATGTAAGTTTAGACCAAATCTGTCCCCCGCATTATTTATAAGAAAAAGAGGAAAAAAAAAAAAAAAAAAAAAAAAGCTTCAGGAACAAATACAACAGTTTGGGGAGCTAGTACAGAAATCGGAGAACTGCCACACACAGCTTGAGTGCCAGAGGGCTCTGGAATAAAGCTGATAAGAGAGCTGAAGAGGCTGTAGAAGCTGTTGTTGTAGACAGCTGAGTATTATGAGCAAAGATTTGACAGCCGGGAGATGATATGACAGTGCTGAGCACGGGAGAACGGGAATGCAAGATGCTGTCAGTAAAGGTCTAGGATCTGAAATCTGAGTGCGCCCAAAACCTGCCAGTGTTGGGACCCTGAGCTGAACACAGGCCCCGCTCGCTGGGCAGTCGAGCTGGCGAGTGCAACACGTGGGGCTGAACCAAGGGAAGGGCAGCCCCGGCAGCCCTTGCTGATCTCTGCCTCTCCAGTTCTCACTAGTGCCAGTGCAATAGTTTTTCTTTATCAGTATATTGAAACTGTTGCTTAATAAATCAGAGATGTTCAACAATTTCAACTGTACGCTATGTGGAGAAAATCTTTTATATGCTGCAAATCCTATTTCTGAACTTGAAATATGATTTGTGGTGGTACTGCCATATTTGTCTATTCAGGGTAGTTTGAGAGGAAATATTTTGCAGCAAGCCACAGGGCAAGGATGGCATTTGCAGGATTTCATTACAATCAGCTCCTTTTCCATCAATGTCACTTCCACTTATTTAGCAAATTGTAATCTGGTGTTAGAAACAGCACATAAGGACTGCATTCCCCAAGGCTCATGACCTTATCTACAATTCTGGTTGCCTTCCAACACACAGTAGCAGAATCTTGAGACTCAGCCTCTCAGAACAGATTCATAGCATAAATTCTCTTTCCAATATGCATAGTATCACTCTCACTGAATATTTGCCTTCTAATAATTACTTTATATAAATATATATACTATATATAGTAGTAATTATCAATATGTTTTTAGTAAAGTCTTGTTTCCCGTCAACAAATGTAACAACTGTAACTTTTCATTAGTTGAATCTTCTCTTTAAGTGTCATGATTAACAAGTAACAGGCAACAAGAACTTATTACTGCTACTATCCTGGCTGAAAATTTAAACCATTGCTTGAAGGTGATGATGTTTTCTGAGGTTAAATAGCTATGGCACAGAAGGAAGATAGTGAGTTTTACTGCCATTTTCCCCAATCTTTTTTTCTATTTTAATAAGTTAACTTTAATTAAACAAAAAAAACAGCAAATTTGGGGGAAATGTTTCAACAAACAGGAGTCTTCTGTGATATTTTCTTATCACTAAAGGACTCAGTCCTGTACTGACTGTGTTTTACACAGTATGTATGAATTGCCTTGTTCAATATCAACAGCTCTCTTCCCAGATTATGAATTTCAGCACACGCTTGAGTCTCTGCAGGATCAAGGCTGGCTGAGCTCGGCTAGGCAGCGAGCTGCCCTCACCGCAGCAGACACAGCAGCGCCTCACACATTTCTTCTTAAAACACATGTAAAGCTTTCAGAGACACTAATGAAAAAAATTAAACATAGGCAGGAGATATGCCATTTGAAAAAAAAAAAAGAGCGTGTCCAAATACGTATGGCAGTAGGGAATTATATGGTCCGATTAAATCAACAAACTAATTTAGCAGTGTTTTGCAACTGTGAGGCCTCATTATATTGGGGGACCAAATCTTTGTTCCCATGAAGTGACAAAAAAAAAAAATCTTCAGTTCTGGTTCACATCAAACCATTTCCACTGCAGATGTACAGACTCAAACTTCCTTTTCCAAGCACTGACCAGGTATTTCCAGGGACAAGCAGGGGCAGGTAGAGGCTCTTGCCAACTTGCTCCCATGGTATTTGAAGGTCTTCTTACTCCACCAAGTGGTCACCCACTTCACTGCACTCCTGTCCCTAGAGAGGGGAACGCTGGACAGCTGCCATGGGGGAGCAGGGTGAGGCCGCTGTGTTTGGTACCAGATTCATCTGCAAAATAGAGGTGAATGAGCAGTGCGGGATAAAGCAAGGTTTATTCCTGTCCCTGGGACCAAATCTGTCTGCTTTTTGTATATCCCTGCAGCCTCCACACTGCCTTCTTTCAGAGAGGGCAGCTTTTCTCTAATTGCACCAAGCAATGGAGGAGACTGCTTCAGTTGTAATGTGTGATGGCATCTGGCAACCACTGAAGTCATTAAGCGTGCTAGAGATGACTAAAAGAAAACATCCAGTTTTGAGGCTTAAAGTTCCTGCTACAGTTAGTTTTTTTTTTCTTTCAAATTTCCCCAAAAGACGGGCACAAGCAAAGAATATTAACAGAGCTCAGCCCTGACTCTCGACCTGAAAGATCACTCTGTTAGAGTTGAACTCTGCAACCTTTTGTTACCTGCACAATTACAAGATTTATTAAAATACAAGGCTGATATTTTGAAAGTCACCTACTACAGAGCACACCAGCCAGCATATTTTGCTTAAGGTAACCCACCCATAGCACTCTCACACTATGTGAACTGTTCAAGTTGTGCCTCACCCTAAGATCCTTTGAATAAGACCAGTCTCTGAAGTTTCACTTATTTCATCATTTTCAAACTAGACTGAAGAACTAAGCAGGTAAGTTCCATCTGTGATTATAGTCCACTTGACCACAAGGAATGCAATTCCCACTTCCTGCTGGATTTAGCACTGAGATCTGAGACATAACAACAAAATCAGAACATGATAGTGATGCTAGAGCCAAACAGCGATTACTTGTTGTGTCTCAAAACAGACTGTATGAACTAAGTCCAAGTCCGCTGATGAACAGCAGATAAAGGACAGTACAAAAGTATTTATGCAAGAGTGTGGGTGCAACATCGTTACTGCTACAACAATCAGTGGGCCAAATTAGCTTTAGGCCTAATAGCAATGAGCACAGTTCGACTGTTTTAGTGACTCTGCAGCTGGCTCGCTTACAGAGAAACAGTCCAGAAAAGGACATTATTTTAGGAGTAGAGAAGCTCTTAGAAAAGCAGCTCAGTCAGGCTGCTCGTAACAGTCTTTATAATTGCCTCAGAAAATGATTGTTGAATTATCCAATCTATTGACTGCAACTTGCACAGGGAATTATTCCAGCTGTCTCTTATGCTTGATACTGGTTATGAATATGCTTATGATTTATGGCATTTTAAAACCTACATTGCTGTATTTATCATGGTGTCTACCTGTGAATTTTGATATGGAAAATGAGATTAAAATTAGGGGAGTGGAGATAAATGAGCTCCTGGATTTGAATCAGTTTCACCAGAACACGTCAGCAATACTAGGGCTATTGCCTCCCTGCAATACAAACACTCTGGTCTTGCTGTTCTTCTGTGAACTTGCACTTGCCTCTGCCTAAATGATATCCAAGAGACTGTTTGGGATGAGCAAGTTTTATGCCTGCAAGGCCCAGCCAGGCTGAGAGGGCACTTTGGGTTCAAATCTGTGCAATGACGTAGCTGGAGGTACCAAGCAGCAAAGCCATAGGGAGACACTGGGTATCTGGCTGTTTTAGCCTTCAGAGACCTTGACTCTCATACAGCCTTTGTAGCCACAGAATAAACAAAAGACCAACACGGAGTGGCCAGAAAGTACATTCAGTCCTCAAGAAGAGCTAAGGCTGCTCATTAACTATCAAATCTATTATAGAATAAAATACCAAACAGTTTGCATAGAAACTCTGCAAGCACGAACTACGCGCTGCTCAAATTATTACTATTGTTTCCCTCGCTGTCTCTAGGTCAGATAAATTGCTGCTGCTTTCACCAAATCCCTTTGAACACACCCCAGAGTTCAGAAGCGACACACACATTACACTGCCACGCAGCAGAACGCTCACAGGATAACAGACATAACATGACCACGAAGGAGCGCTCCAGATTTCTGTCTTGCCTCAGTAACATAGATGCTGTTCCTTTGTTACGACTTTGAATCACAAGATAGGCAGATGTTGCAACATTTCAGAATTTTAATCTTAGGAAAAAAAAGACTGAATAACATACACCTATCTGCTTGCTATTAAGCTTCAAACTTCACAGGCATGAAATCCATGAGCATTATGTGCCAAGCTGCCTTTGGAAACACCTCTTGTGATTCACTCTGCCCAGAGTAAAAACTTCCCATGCCAAACAAGGGGCATTAGCTGTAGGAATGGTGACTGTGGCACCCCTGTAGTGGCAAACATGCCATATCTGCCTCCTGTGTCCCCCTGTCCCCACCAGCCCCTCAAGCATGGCACAGCTGCAACAGTTGGATCAGGGGATGGATACCCCTGCGCACCAGCGGCTGTGAAAGGAGATGGAGTTTGCATCAAGCCACCCTTCCCCTCGTATCCTCCCAGATCCAGCAAAGCAGTGGCTAAAAAGACAGGCAGGACACCCATTACGTGACTTGTAGATTTCTTTCCCAGGTTTAAAAAATTGTGCAGAGAACTACACAAAATCAAAATTGTTTATGCAGGCAATGCCAAATTATTGATTTTTAGCACGGTTAGATTTGTTTTTAGGAAATTATGCTCAACTGATGGTGAGCAAAATAAGACAGTGGCTCCCAGGCCACCTAGGCAGTCAAAGGCTGCAACTGTAGAGAGATAAATGTTGGACTGTTTTATTTTTGGCTTTCTCGACATCTATAAAAAATCTTATTAATATTTAGCATGATTTAGTCTAACAGATTTGCCAAGTGACAGCCCTTATCTGCAAACAGCATGCTGTGTGAAATCAAAACGGACAAAGTGCGTCACTGCTAATCAGGTACACAGCACGACTCAAACTCCTTTCAAAGCAACATATTTCCTCAGCATCTGCCGGACACAAAGGTGACCTACCTTTGGGTGATCTAGAGCTGTGCAGCACCAGCTAGACAGCCTTGGTGAAATGAAAGGAAGGCATTTTCCTTTCTTGTAAAGAACTGCTGCTTATTTGGTATCTGCATTTAAACGGACACTGTCCCCATTGGCCAATTCTTTGTCGACTTAGAGCAAATCCCTACTTTTACACCCCTTCTCATTCTTGTTCATCAAATATTCAACCAGAAAGAACAAAGAGGTGCTGCTTTGATCCTGGCCATTGCCTGGCCATTCTGAGGTGTCCCTCATCCTGTGGAGGAGCATATTCTGTGAGGACAAGGAGACAGACTCCAGTCCCCAGTGCAGTTTTGCACATAGTCACGCAACAGACCACGATCCTGGACCATTCCTCTCTTCTAAGTGTGGCTGCATCTGTTCCCATTGGCAGGAGCTCTGCACTGCAAAGCCAAGGCAGAAGAGAAGAGATTTTTGGGTGGTAAAATCAACACCATGTCCAAGTGAATTAATCAAGACCTGTCTCATTTATTTAAAATTTTGTCTTAAAAAACATCTGGATTTGCATCATCAAAGTTTACGTGAGTACAGTTCAAGCAGAGAAAAGGAAAGGGGAAGGCAATTACTAGGTACTGATACTCCAGCTGATGGGTGATTGCATGTGTTTATACAGCCCTGTGACTCAGTCCTTACTAAGCCAATGCTATTAAATGCTTCGTGGCAGTTTCAGTTGGTGGAGAAATTGGAAGGTTTGCTATTTATTTATGATTGTGACAACTGGAACAAGCTGTTGTGCCTCCTACAGACACAGATAAAGACCAGTCATTTTGTTCTCTACAGCAGAGGTCAAATGATGTCTGACTCAGTCTTCTCTTGACACTATACAATTAAAAAAGAAATTGTTGTTAAGTTACACATCTCTGCAGGATTTACATGTCTGGAAAAATATGGATAAGGATACTGGATTTAGCTTATATATCTTTTAAAATATGGCTATTATCGTGGAGAATGGTGCTATTATTGCTTAAGTAAAACTCTTCTTTCCACTCATAAGTTCAGAAACTTGTGAAAGGCTTTTATCCAGTAGGACTCTCTTCTGCTCAAGAAGAGGGTGTTACAGGGCTTCTGCTTCAGCATAGGAGAAGGCAGGAGTTCCTGCTGGATATGCTGTGAGGTGTTAAGGTTAAACGCAAATTTTTGTTTGTTGATCATTAAAGAGAAGAACAAAAAGAAGAAATAACTGGTCAAAATAAAAAAGGTCAAACTCTCCTCCAGGGAGTGTTTATCTCTCTTCACAGCCCAGAAAACCTGAAATACTTGGATCCTAACTCAGGCACCTCAGGGAGATTGATTGTAAATCCTCTAGGGCAGGTCATCTATACTGGCAGCTCCATGTCTTCAGCTTCTGATCCAGCCGGATGACTCAAGCAGAGGCCTGAGAACGAAGGAAGGAATGTCTTGTGGCCTAATGAAACCAACTTGCTCTCCAACAGGAAAAACAGCAACTCTATCAGGAAGCTGATCAGTTCTAGTCAAGAGGCTTTAGACAAGAGAGCATTCAGGCAACGGCAGCATTTTTCAAAAATACAAAAATCCTTCCAGACAAGGGCAAAGGCTCTGAGAGCAAGTTGTTTATGACAGTGGAGACTCCACCAGGAAGAGTCATTATGAGAAATATTAAGAGAGCAAATCATGGCTTACAAATTCAAAAGCAACAAATCATCAAATCATTCAAGAATAAATCGGCCTTTCCATAAATGCTCACACACGCTATCAGTGAGACCAGGGAGGATACATGTCCAAACAGCACTTGTTCCTCCTGATTCATTCTGGACTCACATTCTGCAGAAACAGTGACACTCAGCAAGAAGCCGACAAGCTGCCGCCCCCTTCCCTAGTGCTTCTGTTGGGTCACCATCCTGACCATTTTCAGCGCCATCTCTCCTTGATCAGATGGTACCTAGCACAGAAATGAGAGCATGTGGTAAACAGCTGCTATGAAGAAGCAGACGAGAAGAACTAATACGTGTATTTTTAGTTTTCTTAAGCTACATTTCTTACTGATTACAGTAACAGTTTTACTCCGAGAAACTTATTACTTACCATGTGCCCAGCCTTAAGAATCCAGAAGAAAGCAAAGTTCTCATAGGCCTTGTGGAAAGCTGCTGTCTCGGTGGACTCTGGAGACACATAGAGAGGCTTCCACCTTTGCTGGCTGAACTTCTCCAAATTAGGCCACTTCAGTTTCCGGATCCATGCTTCCTGGCCTAAGGTAACAGTTATGTTTGATACTTATATTGAGTAGTAATTTGGGAGTCCCAAGTCAGTTGTATCTCAATTGTAATAAACCCATGTGCTACACGGGCCACTGTTGCTCTGTTTGTTCAGTCTCTCAGTACGAACAGCCCGGAAAGGTTCTGTTTTCAGGTGCCTGCCAGAGACAGTGGCAGTCAAGACAGAAAAAGATACCAATTCCAGGATACTAAGAGGGGAAAAAAACAGGTTCTCTTTAGCTCTCAGCTACCAGAGGAATTTACATATTAACTGCAGCTCAGTTTTAGTGCAAAATATGATAAATTGGAGCACCACTAGCTGCTAATCTGTTTTGACAGCTTAAATACACTGTTTCCTAAATTATTGATTGCTATGTTGTTCATGAAGGGCATTTGAATATATAAGTGGGGAAAGAGATCCAAAGGATAAGGCCTTTCACAACATAAAGATGTTTGTGCTGCCTGCGACTGAAGGCGATTAAATAACAAGAAAAGGCAAACGGAGGGGAGCGCAGCAGTGTCACGGCACAGGGAGTTCCAGCAGTACTCAGCCGTGCCCTCGGGTGCCATTTGATCAAGTCTGCACCTTTCAAACAGCAAGGAACAAACAAAGCCCAAGAGTGGCCCAGTTCCGCAGGCCCCTACGCTATCTATCGCTGGGCAGCAGGCGTGGTTGCTCTTCAAGTGCACCCTGCCCAGCTAATTACCGGCTCCCTGTTGCTCTCCTTGGCTTCTGTTTGGGCCTCTCGGGGAAGGCTGAGCTGTGTTCTGCACAAATCTACAGCAGAATATGGTCTGTGCCCCCGAGAACAGGGATTTCAAGACAGGGCAGAAGAGACGGAAATCTCCACATTTCTCTCTCTCTCTCTCTCTCTCCATTTATGAATGAGTGTACACAGAAATTTATCTGTCCTGAAGAATTAGGGGAATTATTAGTTACCTAATTACTTTTGGGCTTCACTGAAACAAAGCAATTATTGATGTTGCAGATCCATTCCCCAGTTCTATAGCAGAGGTAAAGAAACTGCCTCTCTCAGAGAGATGTAAAGATAACACATGAAGAGCTATTCAGTAATGACACAAGTATTTAAGCATTGGTGGTTGGACAGCAGATTTGCACAAGAGATCCTGGTATAAGTGTTACTGGAGACTGCATGTTCTGCTCTTCCCACGTCCTGCTCCTAACGCAAGTTAAAAGCCCCTTACCCATGGTGTCCACAATGAGATCCAGCTGCCCATTATAGACTGTAACATTGACATTAGCTGCCAAAAGCTGATCAACAATATCAATGACGGGTCTCATGAAGTCCTCTGCCATGTTCATGAAGACTTGTTTGGACTGTCCTAGCCAGAAAGGAGCCAAAAAAAAAAAAAAAAAAAAAAAAAAAAAAAAAAGATTAACTGGTAAAGGATGCCATACCCTAAGGCAGTACACAAGCAACCAGCTAAAGGTCCTGGTTTATGGCTCCATAAAAGCAAGCCCTAGCACAGGGCAACAGCCAGCAATTTATCAGTCTGAGCGAGGAACTAGAGAGCCAGAAACCAGCGATGCTCCCAGTACAACTCACACATCGCACTGTCACTTCTGCCTCCCATTACACACAGAGTCGCTTACACCAGTCCCTTAACCTTTCTCCACACACCACAGCACTATATGATACCAACTTCCCAGCAGAGAAGAACTGACACAAATTCATTCAACAAAGTTGAGCAACAGACAGAAATCAGAACATCATCTTCCCCTGATTTTTTTTCAGCTGCTGGGCTAAAAAGAGATACAAACACTACAGGGAGAAGCAGAACCGTTTCTGCTCCTACAGGCCTGCCCTGTTAAAGGTTCATTTCTGAAAACAGATCCTCCTCTGGGCCCCAAAAATAAAGACTATTTAATGTGACTGCTTACTGCAGACATCAAAGTATCTTCCTACACATCACAACACCATGGAAGCAATACAGCAGTTAGGAAAGTACCTCCCCATTTCACACAGTCTGGAATAACTTTCAGCTTCTTTCTGATAGGTCCGTTCATCAAATCGTTTAGGCTGTTCTTGTGCGTATTTTTGACATGACGTTGATAAAGTCTAACTAAAAAGAAAGGAAATTCTTTGATTAGTGGCACATTTAATATAATCATCAAGCTTAGATAACTTTCAGTGTTAGTCACATCCAACAAACTCTTTCTAAGGGAAATGCAATGCCACAGAGGAAGATCTGCTTATTTTGTAATATAAGCAGCGGAAACCACTGGTGTCAGTCCTTATTTAGGTTAGAAGATAATATTGGAACGGACCAACTATCCATTTCTAGGTTTGGCTAATATTGTGCTTTTTCAGGGGATCAACTTCTGCTTTAGCTGCTTGGCACAGATAATTTCTTCTTCTCAACAGACTAATTTTTAGCTGCACTGTTTTTTTGTTTTGGGGAGTAAACTGTGCTGTTCACCTTCTGTGTTGAAGCCAATAGACACAGACCAAGAATTTAAAAGAAACAGTATAATTTGTTTATTTTCATGTTGATACATAAATACAATGAAGCAAATGAGTCTAATGAGACTCCTTTCATGGTTGAGACATTCGTGTGTCCTAACTTGAGGGCAGAAATGAAAGAAATTAAGAGGAAGCAACTTAGAAGTCAAAAAGCTACGAAGCAATTATATTAATTACTTCCCCAGAGTACTGCATGCAGGATGTAAAAGGTGGAGGCATAATCTAAAGAAGGGTTGTTCCACATTCCTGCTTACCCCCTGTTCATGCAAACGCAAGCAAATTCTGTTCAAGAGAATATCGACATCCTTTAGATTTGAAGGCCCCATTTTAAGGATGTGCTAAATTGAGGCTGTATCAGAACTGAAGATTCACGGTGCAAATATAGGGCTCTCTAACTCAAGTACTTAAATACAACTTACTGAGATGGAGATTTTCTTGTTCATTTGCTTGCATTTCTGGAACATCCTTAGTCATGATGTTATAAAAGTTCACATTGTCTGTGTTCTGAAAGCAGAAGATATTTTCAGTAGCACTGTAATAAAAATGTTTCTCAGATCACAGGAATAGATTCCTTTATGAAAAGAGTAAGGATCCTGTGATCTGTCTCTGCCTACATCTCAGGAATATATTTATGGAAAAACTTTGTTTCTTATATTGCTTTGGGAAGTGGGAAAGGATTTTCTCAACCTTCTGTTCACGTGCTGGCAGTGTCACAGGTGACTCTTGCTTTTGTGAAACAGGTGTGAAGCTACAGGAAGTTCTACACCCTGCAAATGGCTATAAATTCTCACTACTCATTACAGGGAGTGCGTGGTGCCAGGTGATGCTCTGAGATGCTCTGTTGTGCTAGATCTGGCCTGATAAAGCTGTTGCTCAACATCCTCCCAATCTACAGCTTCCAACAACCCAAACACTTTAAGAGAGTTGTGACTGGTAACAGTCATCCCCCTGTCGGAACTGGGACTTCTGCACGAGTCCCGGACCGGCGGGCTGGCAGCTCTGACGCAGACAGCAGACTGCCTGCACCCAAAAGAACGAACACCATCGTTCTTGCCATTAGAGGAGTTCTGCAGCTTTCTGAATCTTTAATGTTCCAATGTAGAGATCAAAAATCAACTTGCAGTAACTGAAGGAACCCAAGTGCTTGCACCCTTATGGCTGTATTGCAGCTGCGAAAGGCAGATAAACAGACTTGAAGAGAAGGCAAAACAGGAACCATAAGTTCCTTCCAAAGGTCAACAGTAAAAAGTGAAACCGAGTACAAGCAAAGCAAAAATAAAAGCAAAAAGGAAGCTGGGAATGAGAAAAAGGAAGCAGATTTGAGAACAGTTTTATAGTTCTAGGGAAGCAGCCTTACTTGTGCTAAAACAGAGAAAGAGTGAGATTTTGTGGCAACCCTCCAATAGGAAAAATAAGAGTAAAAGTATACTGAATCTTAAACTGAGACTTGGTAACAGGATACAGTTATGTGCAACAGCAGGATATTACTTGAGCTTCTTTCTGTCCTATGCTTCTATTATACTAGGGAAATGTATGTTACTGGAAAGGTATGTCCTCCTGGTTGCAATTCCCAACATTCAGAACATACAACTTCCAAGAAGAGATGCCTCCTTTAAGTTGAAACTTTTAGTCAGGCAGAGGTGTGCAGTGAACAAACAGCTCTTTGGTATAAACCACAGCCTGGCAGAGATGAGCAGGCAAGGAAACAGGGGACACAAGCCCATCCAGTTCTCAGAGCAAAGTGTAAACTGAAGTTGTGGACCTCCACAAGCACTAATTACCTCCTAACATTGACTGAGGAAGATCTCACCTCTTCAATGACACCTTCAGCCTTGCTCCAGAGCTCAGTGGCCAGTCCATATTGATTTTTGTTTATTGCAACCATTACTTCTTTGGCAACAGCAGTCACCTCTGCCAGACCTTGATCATCAAGGAGAGACTGGAAGGCAAACACAGAAGAGGACAGTTTCAACTGTAATGCAAGAGTGATGTTAACTTCTCACTAACAATCTCCATGCATGAAGGTTTTTATTCTGGCTAGGAGCTGACCTTAAAAAAAAAATCTATGTCCATTTCTATTGCTTGGCAGTAGAAGTTCTAAGGTCAAGACTAGAGAACCAGAGCAATGAATGCAAATGGGAGAGTTTAAGAAGGTACTTACAGTGCTATAAAGGTAGGGTCCCCAAGACAGCACAGAATCTAGAGAAACAACAAATTTCAAACACCTAAATTTCTGCAGAACAGTTTTCCTTTCCTTTTACTGTAGCAAGAATGATTGTGACAAAAGTTTATGAAGATGAACTACCCAATGAAAAGGTACTGTCAGCTTAGTTTAGCCTCAAATTCATGTACCTCAGAGCAAGTTTTTTTCAAATCCTGAGAACCGATAAAACAGCCACAACTCCATTAACTCCATGTGCATCAGTTAGAAACAGTTATCAAACAGTATATGAAGCTATAAAACAATCTTTAAAGATAATTCGTAAAGTCTGGAGCATCAGCTGACCCAAGACAAGCAGGAGTTAGCCTGACACTGTCCCCTGCCCCAGAGTGTCTGAGGGGCTGCCCTTGAAAATCTCACTGGAGCACCGAGAATCCTTTGTTTTGGTGCCCTTCACCCATCACACACCCTATCTCCTCCAGGCCAGGGAGCGCATCAGTTCCCGGCACAAGGCCTTCCTGTGAAAACAAACACTTCACTTGCAACATTTGGTGGCCACATTTTGAGAGAAGTGCTCTCATTTAAAATACTTCAGATGCCATAAAGATTTGCAGGAACATTTCGCCATCACCTCACTTCAAACATAAGTATGGTCCTTGCTGACTCTGCTCTCAGAGCTTTTGCAATCTGGATGTGTTCTAAAGGTAGGTATTTTTTGTCACAGCTTGCAATGTTTAAATATTTCTTTTTGGTGATTTGATTTATTGGACTCACTAGAGATTTAATTCGTGACTGGCACCGAGATACACATGGAACAATTAAAACAAAACAAAAACATAACAGTCTGGGGATTTTGAACGTACCTAGAGGAGAAATCCATGAGTCTCCAAGAGCAACTCCAGCAAAATTGCACTTTATGCTCCCCTTTTGAACAGCCTTAGTGAATCAGAGAAAATAAACAAAAAGTGTTTTTTAGTTAGATATTCATGACACTAGAAGCTTTTTCTCTTTCAGTACTTGTAGAACATCATATTTCTAAGTCAAAAGTGAACTACATCCTCCAGCTACTTACCTCGTGTAACTCTAAAGCAATCCCAGCAGCCATTTTACCTCCATAAGACTCAGAGAATATGTAGAATGGGACAGTCTGGAGAGAGAAGACAATAAATCTGCTAGGCCTGTGGCACAACACATACCCTCATCCAACTCCCACAGATCCTGGGCTCTGGCTCTTTACCTCCCAGTAGGATATGCTGAGTATTTTATGATTCTAACTTGCACATAGGATTTCCATAACTTCCTGGTGTAATTACTGGGTTAGTTTTGAAGCAAGTACTTCAGTATTTTGGAATTAAAACCACTGCTGATCTACATGCTCCTCCAATCACAAAGAACACAATAATCCACCCCTTTGGTCCTCTGCCACCCAAGATATCAATTTAAGATATGACTTCTTAAGTCATTGTGGAAAACACCTGCAGTGAACCTGCAGTTCACACCTTGCTGTGTTACCTCACAGCAAACACTGGAGATCTAGAAGGCTGTTAACTCTCTTTCTAGTGCTTCACAAATCCCGTTTGAATCTGCTTAAAAGACAAGCAAAATGTGAGACTAACCAGGAATTCAAATCGCTTACCTGGAATTCTGTCCTTGACTTGAAGAATTCTCCAAGAAAAACCATCATATCGGAGACTACAGTGCTAAGGTTTTTGGCAAACAAACTGCAGTCATCTACATAACTGAATCCAGTACCCACAGGATTATCCACAAACAGGACACTGGCTGCCTGTAGCTGTACAAGCAGAGAGAAGGTCTGTAGCAGCAAGGCACAAGTACAAACTTTGGTTTTAATGGCAAAAGTGTCTAATTGAACCATTAAATCTCTGACTGTGAAAGAACTTGCAGAAAAGGAAGGTGCATGTCTAACACCAGAGAATGATATATGTGAGTTTTGTCTGTTAGAATGTAAAGATATTAATGACTTTTTCATTATCTTGTCAAATTGCTATAGCAAATGTCTAGTCATACTACTACAAACAGACAAACAGAATCAAACTCCTTGCCATACCCAGGTTGTATTTCTTGGTTTCAGATCTTTGTCCAACGGACCAATCTCTTCGAAGTTCCCAAATCCACAGCCTGAAGATCCTGGGCCTCCCTATGGGGAAATACAAAACGAGAAGTTAGTTGAGAAGGCAGCATTGCATGGATATGAGAAATAAGAGAATAATTAAAGCAAGGCAGTAGAATGAGATATTTTAGATTTAAAAACATCCCTTGCGTTACACACCCGTTTTCATTTCCTCTCAACCCGCGCACACGCTGTTTCTGGAGCAGAGATTTAAGAGGAAGCAACGGCCCGTCTGCGCCAGCAGCCGGTTCACCACATTATTACCCAGGAGCGGTTTGGAAACCTTCCCCCCGCGCGGCCTCACCTGCAGCCACAGCAGCAGCGGCAGCTCCGCGCAGCCGCCGGCGGGGCCGTCGCCGTAGTAGAGCCACCAGAACATGTGCGCCTTGGGCCGCACCTCCACGTAGCCCCACAGCTCCCGCGGCTGCTCGACGGCTGCGCCTGGCCCGGGCGGGACGAGACGTGAGCGGCGCCGGGGGCTCCGCGGGCCGCGGCGCTAACCGGGGCAGCCGCCCGGGCCCCGCTCAGCCCGC
>VWPW01015214.1:87834-120924 GCA_013389825.1 Crypturellus undulatus
CGGCAGCGGCTCCCCCGGCGGCGCCTCACGCGCTGCCTCACGCGCGGGAGCCTGCAGGGGGCGCGGCCGCCGCGCGCCGCCCCTTTTGTCCCCCGCGCGCCGCCGTCTTCCCTCCTCCTCCTCCTCCTTCGTCTCCTCCTGCCCGCAAGATGGCGGCGGGCGGCGGCGCGCTGCGCCTGCGGCTGCTCTTCGACTACCCGCCGCCGGGCAGCCCGGGCTGCGCGCTCTGCTGGCTGCTGCTCGAGCCCGCCCAGGTGCGCCGCGTCGCCGACCTGCTCAGCCTCATCCGCCAGCGCTTCGGCTTCAGCCGCCGCGCCCGCCTCAGCCTCTTCCTGGAGGGGGCGCTGCTGCCGCCCGCCGAGAGCGCGCGCCTCGTGCGCGACAACGACTCGCTGCGGTAGGGCCGGGGCCGGGGGCGCGCGGGGGGCGCGGGCCGCGCGGGGGGTGACGCCTCACGCCGCTCCGCTCCGCGCAGGGTGAAGCTGGACGAGGTGGCGGCCGAGGAGAGCGACGAGGAGAGCGGGCGCCGGCGGCGCACGAGGAGCGACGAGCAGGAGGTCGCGGCGAGCGACGAGGAGCCCCCCAAGAAGCGTAAGAAGAAGAGGAAGGAGGAGAGCGGTGCCAAGGAGAGGCCGGCGGCTGGTGAGGAGGAGAGCGCCGCGGGCCGAAGGGTGAAGAGAGCGGCACGCAAGGAGGCGTCGAGGCGCCCCGATGGGAAGCACGCGAAGGCCAGCACCACTGCAGCCACTGCACGGGACAGCCTCTCTGGCAAGGGTGATGCCAAGAGAGCGGCGGCGAAGAGCAAGGTGCAGGGAGCTGCTGCTTCCGACTCCTCCAGCACATCCTCCAGCAGCGACAGCAGCGAAGGAAACGCAAAGCAGAATAAATCCTCCCATAAACCCGCGGGGGTGACGCTGTCCAAGAGCGCCTCCCAGGTTGCTGCAAATTCCAGTGTGAAAACGGGCATTTCTGGTAAAGTGACTGTGAAGCCTAAAGCTGCACACTCCGCTAAGACTGCAGTTAGTAAAAAAACTAACCAGGCCCAGTCCTCTAGTTCTGATTCTGACTCAAGTGCAGAGGATGGCAAAGTAGCAACGGCTCAAAACAGTGCTACAAAGAAAAAGCCGCTGCCTAATAACACAGCCCCTGTAAAAACCAGCACCCCAAAAGCCCCCAACACAAAGACCTCCTCTTCTGAGTCTGACAGTTCAGATTCAGAAACACTTGTTACTAAAAAGCCCAAAGCAAATGCTGGACCGAGTAGTTCCGTAGTAAAAAATGGTGATAAACAGTCCCCAGCTGGTGTTCAAGGAGCACTGCCCAGCCCCGTCCTCGGAAGGGGACGGGGACGAGGAACAGTAAGTGGGAACTACTGGAAAGAACTGAGCGGTCGCGGGTCTCAAGGGGCAGCCAGAGGCCGTGGCCAAGGAGAAAACCAGGGCTTCTTCTATAACTACAACAGTGAAGGCCAAAAACAGAGGCAGTTAAATGAGACAGTGACAAACACTTCTGTCCTTGTGCAGGTGAGTGACATAGTCAGCTTTCTCTTGCTGCTTGAACTATACAGAAATGATGCAGAAGACGAGCATCGTTAAAGAAACACAGATCAACAGGATAAAGGCTGATAGTTTCTTAATGAAATCTCTATGTTTAGCAGCCCAAGGAAGTGTTTATCAAGTAATTATTAAATTATTATATTTCTTGTGAAAACGCACTTAAATCTGTACCTTATCTTTCTCAGAATTTCTTACTATTCATACAGCACAAACATTAATTTCTGTTCTTATTAATACAGTAGTTAAATCAGTGGGTTTACTGTTTCTTTCACAGAATCCATTGGAGGTCCCCAAGAGAAACTATAGTGTATTACCTCTTCTAGCAGCCCCACCACAAGTGGGAGAAAGAATTGCCTTTAAGGTAAAGTACTTGGGGAATCTAGAATGTTAGGATGTTAGTGGGCTAAAAATCTTTCATTTGGACCATTGCAAATTTTGCAGAGTGTGATACCTGCCTGTGTCCTGACAGCCAGAAACTTATACTGAAGAGTTTTGGCTTGCCTTGTTATGGGACTGTTGTCTCAGAAATATAAGAATTAAGAATTCATAAAGTCATTCAGAAGCTAAAACTTAATACTGTGTCTAATGTTTACAGGTAGCTTTGAAAATTGTTCACAGCTTTCTTACTGTCTCTTTAATATAGTCATTTCATATACCTTACAAACAATTGAAGTTTGTGTTGTTGGCTTTAAAAGAAATTTGATATTTCTCCCCCACAGAAGTAATTATACTTCAGCATAATTAATATATATTATAATAGTATAAGTAAGCAAGGGAGGATGAAGTCACTGCAGCTAAGGAGACTGGAAACCGTTTCCCTGATCTCCTTTTCCAGCCTGACTGGCAGTCAGGGAGGCTGTGCTGGGACTGGGACTGGCATCACGATCCGGGCTCAGTTCTCTCTCACTGAGGAAGCCATGTCCGAGTATAGGTGCCATCATCAAAGATCTGGAGAAATTGTCACTTCTTTGTGTTTCTTTCAACAGCGCTTGGAACTAACTGATAATTACAGTCCTGAAGTTTCAGACTATAAGGTATTCTTGTTCTTTACGTTTTCTTTCTTTTTCTTAAAAGAGCAGTGCTGTCATAGACAACAGAAAGCTTAAATATTTTCAGGCTTGACAGTATTTTTCATCTCCTCAGTTGACTCTGCAAACAATAACAATTCAAACTCTAAAAGACGAATTAAACTGAAAGCTGTGGTATTTTTTTTAATGCAAGTACTTCTACTGATGATTACTGTTTTAAAGAGAGGACAAAAAATGCAGATCTTTATGTAGAAAAATATAATAATGCTAAAGTCTTCAGCTGTTTGTTTGAAGTTGAAGCAAATTCTTGAAACTGGGTGCAAGTCATTTTAGTAGCTCTTCAGGTAACTTGGCTTCTGGCTAAGTAATGATTGAGGGAAAGAAAAACTTCTGGTTTATGGGGCTATTAAGTGAAGATTGTTGAGCTCTAATACTGGGCAGTTTTTTTGTAACAAAAACATATTTACTCTAATTGTGTTTAAGTATCATAATGGGTTGTAATAGTTATCCCATGCTGAAGTACGCCATATCTGATTCTTTTCTTGTTTTATGAAGGAGGGGAAAGTAATCAGTTGGAACGCTGATAAAAAACAGATAGAGCTTGAGATTCTTTCATCGCCCACAGGCAAGTATGCATACCTTAGGATGCTGAATGCCTCTTGTCACGTACATCCCCTGGAAAATGATGGTTCAGAAACAAACTTCCTTTTATTTCAGGCATATTTCCAGTTTCCTCAGTTTCCTTTTCACTGTCTACCCTCCTCCCTCCCCATCTGTTTAAATAAAGAAGA
Source organism: Crypturellus undulatus (assembly GCA_013389825.1). Classification (NCBI taxonomy): domain Eukaryota; kingdom Metazoa; phylum Chordata; class Aves; order Tinamiformes; family Tinamidae; genus Crypturellus; species Crypturellus undulatus. The sequence continues at coordinate 91,210 of VWPW01015214.1, forward strand.
TTGAGTAGTTTTCTTGAAGCTGTTCATATGTATTTGCAAAATTCAGTTTGTTTTTGTGAAGTCAGTTAAGCCAGTGTGTTCACTGGATGTGGAACAGAGTCTTTACAGTGACAAAGCACACTTCAGAGACCTGAAATTATGCATGTATATACTGCAGTTGCCATCCCACGAGCATGGCCAAATTTATGTAGCAGATTGTTGATAAGCTTTTCTTCCATGCACTGAAGTGATACTAGGTAATTACTAAATTTTGGTTTGTAGTATTCTGTCTCAAGATTTTTCTTTACCATTTTAAACATTATTGATTTTAATTATTATTTATTTTAATTGATTATTTACCATTTGAAACATTATTNATATTAGGTAATTACTAAATTTTGGGTTGTAGTATTCTGTCTCAAGATTTTTCTTTACCATTTTAAACATTATTGATTTTAGTTATTATTTATTTTAATTGATTATTTACCATTTGAAACATTATAAGGTTTGAACTCAAAACTAAACAGCAGTCTTAACCTGAATAAATTACTAAATTACTCATGTAAGGAATTGATGTCACGTTGTGGGATGTGATGAAGGATAAAGCACATACAAAGTAACAGCTCACGTGATTCTCCGAACCACTGGGACATGATTTATTGCAGCTATTTGGAATAATCACTGAAAATTGTGCTTGGTGAGCTTTCTAAATATTGTGAAAATGCGTATTTTTTGTTTATGGTTAACTGAATTGAAGTATTTCTTTTTTGTTTTGTTTCTGTTTTTTTTTTTTCCCCCACATTTAAGTGGCTAAAGAACCAGGGAAATTCGATCTGGTTTACCAGTCTGCAGATGGAGCCGAGCTGATCGAGTATGCTGTTTCTCAGGATACAAAGGTGTGTGGAGGTCTCATTTTACAGTCTGTTGCAGTTATTTCACACAGGTGATATATTCCCTGGTTTATGACACTGTTCATTTCAGTGAGATTTCTTTTACGGTGCATCTGATGAAAATACATAAAACTAAAAATAATTGCTCCTTTCTAGTGAGAGTGCACGTGATTAAAATACAATAATCACATCTTCATAGTGTCAAAAAGCAGTCAGGAAACTAAGATTTTGTTTTGGCTAATAGATAACATGTCTAGAGTATCAGTCTGTATATACTTACTTGATGCTTTAGGTAAGGAAAGACACTGATAAGAAAACAATATGAGAGTTAAGAGTCATTGGGAAGATTCCTAAGTGACAGAATCTGTGAACTTTGTTTAGTAGCACTGTTGGTTAAGTCCAGGCGAAGCATAATGCAGAAGAAACTCCCACATATTTACATAGCTTATACACCCTCTTTTTTTTTTTCAGATAACTGAAAGTTGGGATGCATTGATAGAGCCAAGACTGATTGTTGAGCCTTCGATTAATGGTTCAAGCCTTGAAAATGGAAAGATATAAAATATGGACAAATGTAAATAACTTTATGGACTGTTTTGTGAAGTACTATCTTCTAGTTATGAAGACAGCAGATCCACTGGTGGATATTTTTAATAAATGGTTTTTAAATGAAAGTATGCCAAACAAAAAACAATACGTTTTTCCCCTACCCTTAGGATTTTTTTTTTATTTAATATAGGAGTGCATTGTTTACTATAACGATTTTTTTTATATAGAAGCTTAATAACAGTTTCTATGACCTACGGCTCTGTGCTGCAAAACTGGAGTGGTTTGCTCAAAGAGATAAGTAAGACTTTCTGATACTGTCAGTAGCTCTACTTTGTCTAGCCAAACGAGGGCAGTGTAACTGCAGTACAGAGGTAACTTGCTGTGAGGATAAATAAAAACACATTAAAAATTAAATGAAACTATTAGTTATAGGCACTTCTCTTCCTCCACAGTTACAGAGCACAATAAAAATGCTGTGGACTTGGCAGCTATACACAGGGTTCATTTAAACATGTCAAAAAAAGAGTTATTGATGAAAAGAGTTATTGATATTAAGCTCTGTACTTTTGAGAGCTGATGCTTTGAATCTTTTCAGCAAACCCTTTTGCCCCTTCAGGGCTGAAGTGTCTGTCCTGACTCCCTTCTTTTTTTTTCCGGACCCCAGAACAGGTTATCATGTGATGGCAGTGCTTTTCACTGACATCTTTGCCAACTGTTGGCATTGTGGTAGTTCTTAGAACACTTATCTGTAAGCTACAGTACTTTGCCATTATGTCATCTTATAGTTTAAGATGATCTTTGCCCCAGATAGTTGAATCTAAAGCAGAAGATATGAAAAAATATGGATACAAACTTCTGAAAAATTGTACTTTACGATTTAGCTAAAATAATGGCTAATACATGGTTATATTAAAATATTGCAGAACTTTGCATTATTTCTGTTAAAATGTGTTGTTCATGTGAGTAAAAATTTAATTTCCATGCTGCATTTCTCCTTAGTTGCCATTATTTTATGTTAAAATTATTTTAAAGTAATTTACAATTGGATTCATATATGGATGGATGTTCTTGCAAACTAGACAAAAAAATCCCAGACATTCCAGCACAACTGTGCTGAGAGAGGATCAATAATTCGAATAATTGCAAATATTAAATGTAAATATTTTGTAGCATTTTAGAGGACCTATCTCTTGCTCCATTGCCTACAATGTGTGTTGTCTACAGACTGAAGTTCTCGGCTTCCTCGGGCTGAAAATATCAGATCACGGTTGAAAACAAACTACCGCAGAGAGGAGGTTTTGAAGATGAGACTTTGAGTTGTATTTGTTCACTGTCACCAAGCTAGTGTGAAACTGTACTGTTCAAGGCACAGCCTAAATCCAGTAAAGTTAGTCTGTGCCAGAGGCTGCCTGTCCTGCCTGTCACACAAGTGTCCTGAGAGCTACAGAGCAGGGTCTGTGGGGACAGAACTGCCTCAAGTGCCAGCACGGCCAGGGCAGCTCCATGGCAGTGCTGGCGGGAGGTCCTGTCACAGCAATAAAATGTGACACCTTAGGACACTTGTGGAGGGGTGTAAAGCAGAAGGTGTAAAGGGGAATGGTGGAAGGTAGTGGACTGCAATGGAGCAAAAGGTAGTGCAGCAGAGTGAAGTGACATGGAGTAACACATGTAAAGCAGGTGTGTAAAATTGGCCCTGGTCGCGGTATTGGCCCAGAGAGCTGCTGGACTGCAAGTCTTTCAAAAATACACTGAGTGTCAGATCAACAGGATAGTAGAGATATTTGTAATTTTGACAGGTGAAATCACAATTGCCTCTGGCATTTTGAATGTTAAATCCAAAGAGGGCATCAGAATGTCTGTCTGATATTTGCGGAATGAAGTGTAGAAGATGATTTTGCTCTGCTTGAAACTTCATGCTCCAAGTTTGAATGCAGTCAATACACAATGTGTGGGTAAAGAATTAGATTTAATTAAATCACATGAAGAAAGTCTCAAGTGATAGCAAGGAAGCAATAACTTCTATAGTTAAATGGTAACATTCTTCAGTATTTAATAATACCAAATATTGCTTTTAGATAACAGCAGAGGCAGGGCTTATTCAAAATATAATTTCAAGTCCCCTGTGACAAAAATGAACTTACATTTCTCATTTGAGCTTTAAACATCCCATGACTATGTTCTGCTCCAGAAACAAAAGACAGTAGAGTTAGGTGTTTACCTTCCTGCTTGATAGCATTAGTAGATATCAGATGAATAAAAGTGGATGTGCAGAGCATTTGAAGTGTCCAGGACAAAGCCCATCTTCCACCTATAGAAAAACAAGAAATGTGAAGATTAACAGCTGCTCTCATCCCATCTCTGGTCCATCTCTAACAATCTGTCTTTGACAATCATTGTCAACAACACCGCAGACAGCAGCAGCACCTCTCAAGAAACTCCCCCTTGTGCAAATCCCACCCCACTCCCCGAGCTCGTGCTCCCCGCAGCCCCATGTGGTTCCGCTGCCCTTTCTGCTTCCGATCACGCGCGCCAGGCAGGGCGAGAGCGGCCGCACTCTACCTTTGCCTGGTTTATCTTGTGTTAGGAAATTGCAGCAGCTTGGTTATGTAGGTAAAGGTTAAAACAAATGCTGCTGGGTTACAAAGAGCATTCAGGCCTAATTTAGTCTCCCAAAACGACTGGTCAGGATTTTTCCTTAAGCACCAATCGTCACAGGCAAAGCACCACAACCACTTTCTGGTGCTGGATAAGACTCCTGTCTGTTTGTAGAAGTTGTGGAACTGTTTGGTGGCTTTGGGGGGCAATGCCAACACTAAAACCTGCCATTCTAGCCGCTGGTGCATTTTTAACCACATTAAATTACATTGGGCCACTAGAAATGCATTGAGGCCTGGCAACAACCACTTCTAAGCCGCTGCTGTTGAGGCTCTTGTTCAGCTGCCGGGCTGGATAGACCATTGCCACTCTGCTCCCTGTTGCTTCATCCATGCAGCCATGGAGAGCAGAGAGGACAGAGGAAAGGATCAAGAAAGCTGCAGGGACAGGACAGAAGAGAGTGCAAGAAGTATTAAGAATCTGGAGTGGAAAAAAAATAGTGAAAAGAAACAACACCTCAGCACTGTTACTCAGCCTTCAATGTCTCACTTATTTATAAATAGCTGTTACTTAGCAGTTAGTGTGATAAAAATATGTGAAAAATTCTGAGGAAATATCTTCTGCTGAGCCAGGTTGTATTCGCACAGCATGGCAACTTTCCAAATGCAAATGCTTTACAAATCCTGCGTCATCAGCAGCAGTTTTTTTGATCTTGAATGACCAGATTAAGCACAGCTCAAGGAAGCCCAGCCCAGGTTTCACAGGGCAGCCGGTGAAGTGGCAGTGCTGGGAACCCAGTAAGGAGCCTGCGTCCAAAACAACAAGAGGTTTGTTCTGTTCAGAAATCAGCCCGAGCAACTTGAGACACTAAATCCTGCCAAAGCACCAAGGCTTCGGTCCGATGCGTGACCCCGCAGTAGCAGCACGATGCCGTCGCACTGCTCCTAGAGCTGCTGCCCCCCAGTCCTGGGGCACTGCAGGGAGGTGCCGGCAGCATCGTGGCTCTGGGGCAGGCGGCTTCAGCTGCTTCGCGAGAAGCTCCATGGCGCTAGCAAACACAGACACTGGGCTCCTGCCCGCAGCCTCAGCCGACTCTGTCACTACTACCGAGTCCCTCATTTTACGAGCAGCCCCTAAGCCCGGCTTTAGCACATTCGTGCCACTCTTCACTCTTCAAAGACCAGCCGGTCGCTATCTGCTGCCTCCTGACTCTGGCGGAGGTGCAGGTGACCCTGGGTGTGTGCTGGGCCCTGCACATTGCTCCACTCCCTGCCACGGAGCTGCCTCCTCCCGTGGGGCTGGACTGGGATAGTGCCCAGCCCCGGACCAGCCCCACGTGATTTCCCAGAAATTGCCAGTTGCAGTTTCACTTGCAGCAGTCTGAGGCAGCAGGATGTCCTCGCAGACCCAAGCCAGGTCTGAGCCGTCGTTGGTGGCGCTGGAGAATGAGCTGACCTGCTCCATCTGCCTCTGCCTCTTCAGCAGTCCTGTGACGGTGCCCTGCGGACACAACTTCTGCGCCTCCTGCCTGGACCTCACCTGGGCCGGGGTAGAGCGGGACTTCAGCTGCCCGCAATGCCGGACCACATTCGCGAGCCGCCCGCAGCTGCGCAAGAACACGGTGCTGTGCCGTGTGGTGCAGGAGCTCCAGGGCGGCCTGGCCAAGGCCGAGGACACGGCTGAGGTGGAGGACTACGGGGTTGCCGCCGTCCCCTGCGACAGCTGCCTGCAGGAGCTGGCCGCCAAGACCTGCCTCACCTGCATGGCCTCCTTCTGCCCGGAGCACCTGCAGCCGCACAAGGAGAGCCCGGCCTTCCGCGACCACCAGCTGTGCCCGCCGCTGCCCGACCTGCAGCAGCGCAAGTGCGCGAGCCACAACAAGCTGCTGGAGTTCTTCTGCAAGGAGCACGCGACCTGCATCTGCGTCAACTGCATCCTCAGCCACAGGCTGTGCCACACCAGCCCGCTGCAGCAGGCCAGGGAGGAGGCCGAGGTGAGCGAGCGGGGAGGGTGTTTTCCAGCACTGATGAAGATCGGGGGCAGACGGGTAAAGCACACTGGAAAAATCTAAACCAGAGGCACCGAGTTGAGGTCTGCCCATCCCTTCAGTTGATGAGTACAACCTAAGTGCGTAACCTACTGGTTTTGCTTAGCAGCATCTCGAACTAAAGGAATAGGTACATTTGTGAGCCTACAAATGAGGCTACAATGAGAGGGGTAAGAAGCAGCCCAAAGTCCAGTCTACAGTAAAGCTGACTCTCAGCACTGACAACTGCTGTGCTGATAAAAGTGTTTAGTCTCTATCAAGGCAGTGAGTCAACAGCACTGGCCTTGGTATGTGCAGCATACGGAGCGGGGGGAAGCGCTTGCTTCACCAGCCGCACGCAAACAGGGAATGTTTGTACGTCCTCTGAGGTTAAAGGAATAGCCTGTTTCGAATCTGTAGTACTTAATGCTTACAGTGGTTATTCAAAACTTTTTATAAATTTGACTTTCACTCCCAAAACCATGACCTGACCAAGAACGTGCATGGCAGATCCTTCACTGAAGTGTTTTCTCATCTCTCCTGCCGCAGGTAGAGCTGAAGAAGAAACTGACGCAGACCCATAACCAGAGCAGAAGGGCTGCTCAGGCGGTGACCCTTATGAAGGAAAACCAGAGCCACACTGTTGTGAGTGGGCAGCTCTTTCTGTTCTAAGTGCTCTCTGGTGGCTGGGGGTACTTGCGGCTTTGCGACGGTGGCTGCAGTATTCAGCTCACGTTGCTGGGAGGAGGCCCTATGCCTCTACATTTACACAGATGGTTTCTCCTTGAGCAGAATCCTTGCTCTCGCTGGATGATCAGGGCTTTTGTATGTGACAACTTCCAGACAGGCTAGACCTCACTTGTACCATCCTCTCCAAATTGAGCTGGGGAGACCAAGAAACTGAAGAGGTGTCAGGAGAGCATTTCTGTGCTCCTTGTTGACATCTCTCAGAGGACCAGGAAGAACTTTGTGTTAAGCAGGGCTGTCTCAGAGCACGTTCCTGGGGTTAGAAATAACTATTGTCATGCAAGTGGGTGTGTGGTCAAAGCTCAGGAGTGGCAGAACCTGGTTCCAATCTGCAGATGATTTCTAACCCACTAGATGGCACAGCCAGCCTGGCTTCTGCACAGGAGCCCCTGCGAAATAGGAATTTGGAGATGGAAAACTGTCTTTCTTAGGAGTAGATGAGTTTTCCTTCCAAACTACACAGAAGTACACATAGCTCTTCTATCACCTGCTCCACATAATGGAAGTTCTTGTGTTCCTCAAAGACTTGGTTTTCTCTTGCAGTCGTCGTACTTCTTTGCCCACAGATTGTTCTTCTGAAATCAGCATGTTTTTTTCTTGTCTGCTTCAGGAGACAGCTTCCAGAAAAAAAGATCTGATCAAAACTGAGTTTTCAGAAATTAAAGCTTTACTTGGAGAAGAAGAAAATCGACTCTTAAAAATAATTGGTGATGAAGAAAGAAGAGTTTGCAATAGGCTCGATTATATTTTAGGTGTTCTGGAAAATAAAAACAAGGAAGTGCAGTCCATCAGGGATCAGATTGAGTTGGCACTGACTGAACGTGACGACATTCTGTTTTTAAAGGTAACATGTTCCTTAGATGTTAATCTGATGCTTCATGTTCCTACCATGCAGAGTCATGAAAAATTGCTGTGGCAATGTGTGCTGTGCCACATGCTGTGGCAGTCCTGCTGTCCAGACACTTCTAATCAAGTGATAATGCAGCTGTGTGCTAGAATTTTCTCTAAAATAGCCTTAAAAAAAAATGTGTATGGATAAGTACCCAAATATCAATGAAACAATAGTGGTCTGGTGATCTCTGCCCTGCAATTCAAACTCTACATCTGCCACAAGAAGAAGGGGGCACTCAGATCTGAGTGCTCCAGATATCATTGGGAAGTAAAGTATATTGGTTGCGGCAGAACTGTTGTCATGAGTCGTATCTGAAAGTAGCCTTCACTCCCCTAAATCTGGGATAAAAGCACAAAACCAACCCCATCCTAACATAACTTGATTTTATTTGTCTACGTCATCTACAGAAGGTGGTCTGCATGACATCTACCATTTCTCATTACAGACAGCAGCTGCACTGCAACAAGTAACTACAAAAGATGTGTTCACCCCCAAAATTGAAATGGACCAAAACCTGATAGATCCCGCTTATCAGTCTGCCATTAAAATTAAAGAAACCGTGAAACTTGTAGTGGCTCAGTCTCAGGAGAAAAGCACAGAAGGTACCGTATCATTATCAGAATTGGCATTTGTAGGACATGGATTTGAGGGGAGAAATAAAACTCTTTGAAGGGGCAGGATTATGGTTATCCAGTCTTAAATGGGCTGACAGTTCTTACTGGGTTAAGCAGCAGTTTCTTTAGGATTGGGACAGGGGTAACCTCTATGCAATTTCCATCTCTGCCAGTTATCACTTAAGTTCTAATTACACACTTGAAAAGCAAGACTGTCCTAGCTCTTGCATTACTGTTCCTGATAATAAAAATCATAATGTAAAATATTATCATTGCAGCAAGTGCCTTTGTTAGACTCAAGTTTCCTGCAGCACCTGCCCTGAACAAAAACATTTATGGAAAAAAGCCTTTCGGAGCACGTAAGTACTAAGCAACATCACCCAATCTTAACTATAGTTTTGCTACTAAGCAATGACTGAAAGCATTACCCAAGCACTGCTGCTGATGTGGTGGTTCTCTGTGATGAGTACTTGGGCATGGAAAGGAGACACCTTTTGTGCTTTCTAACAGGAGATGTTTTCTGAGCTGCACAGCGGTAAACTGCATAGACAAGATGTGCGTTAGCCTCTAAGCTGTCATAGCATTTCACTGCCTTTCTATCTGGCTGTGCCGTGCAGTATTTCTGTTTCACTTGTAATAAACATTTATGTTTGCTTGTTTAATGGATATGCATGTACCAAATGCTACTTATAAACTGTTCACTTTTATTTTCCCCTCAGAAGAGACTACCCAGAAAGAGAAAATCCAAAATCAGCCTCAAACCACCTTGCAAGAACAGACAGATACCAGTAAGTGATCAGCAGCAGTGCATGGCACTCAAATATCTTGCTGACTAAATGCTGCTTCGAAACTAAGGCTAGGATGATGGAGATGGTCTTTTNCAAGAACAGCCAGATACCAGTAAGTGATCAGCAGCACTGCATGGCAGCCTTACTCAAATATCTTGCTGACTAAATGCTGCTTCGAAACTAAGGCTAGGATGATGGAGATGGTCTTTTTGCCACGTTATACTGGGTCTTTCAGTGCTGCTTTGGCAAGGTGCTGTGGTACTCCAGCCTGAATTTGAAAGTTCTTCTGTTATTTATTTTTGAAATAAGGCGAAATATTAGGAAAAGAAACTCCTGTCACTTGTGAACAGAGATAGGGACAGACCAGACAAGGGGCTTTTCTGGATTGCAGGTGGTGGGAGGACTTGTAGGTGCCCTACAGCTGCACGAGAACTGCTGCTGGAAAGAGAAACAGGGTAGTCTGCATGCGCCATGGGACGGGCTTCTTGCCACTAGCCCTAGCACATTACAGCCTGGAGTAAAGAGGATTCTTGTAGCTCCTTCCAGGCTTGTGAACTCATGACACAAAAAGCAAACAGGTTGTGTAACTTTTCAGGACGGATGAACTTGTACTTAGCTTCAACAGGCTGGGCCCTGCGCCTTCTACTGCTGCAGCTTCAGGAGAGATATGCTGATGGGTTGCTGCTGGCATAAAATCTCTGCCAAGTAGCCTTTCTTAGTGGAACTAACAATTGATTTTATTTTCTCAGAGGACAAAAAGAAACCCGCTAAAGCTGGTAAGTTCAAACTTTTAAAATACTTATTCGAATATCCATTGACTGCTCTTAAATTGCAAAGTAGATGGTTACCAGTGTTGGTGTATTAAGCAAATTTCAGCTGTTGCTTCTAAGAAAGCTCTTACTAGTCACAGTGAGAGCGATCATAGAATCCTTAGGATTGGAAGGGAGCTTTGGAGACCATCTAGTCCAACCCCCCTGCACACACAGTGTCACCTCGAGCACGTGGCACAGGACTGTGTCCAAGCGGGTTTTGAAGATCTGCAGAGAGGAGTTTCCACAACCTCTCTGGGCAAACGTGCTCCAGTCCAGCACTGAAAGAGGTCGCCCCAAGACCACAGAGTATTTTCAAAATTTGACAAGATTCTGAGCAACCTAAGGAATGGTGAAGTTAGCTGTGGTGGGAGCGGGAAGCTAGAATAGATAACCTCGGGCTGTAAAATCCAATCTGTATGTTTCCATGGTTCTGTGCTAAATGTGCAGTTTCTTCCCAAATAGCCAAACTCTATGTCCTGTTTTCTATTGACACAGCACCAAAAACAGCAGCACCAAAACCAGCAGCAACAAATGCTGCAGCTGCTGCTGCAACTAAACAACTGATCGACAGCTTTCTGAAGAAGCCCAGGGAGGAGCTTTTGCAATGTAAGAAACCCAACACTTCTTAACATAGGCCTTTGTTGCACCAGTGTTATGTGACCTATGTAGTTACTTGACAACAATACTTTTGTGGGGTTTAAGTAATTTACCAGGTAATCAAATAGTTTTTACAAGTCAAGGAGATTTTATTGGAAAAGGGGGCATGTAGTTTAGCTTGTTAAGTAGTGGTTCTTTTGCCAGATCTTTAGTATTCTTGTATTTGTGACAAGGCTTTCTAAACAATGACTTTGGTTTCCCTTGCAAATTCCTTGGCAGTTCTGTGACTGCATTACAAGAGCCTAGAAATATAGTGAAATTCATTGGATTTTCCTTTGAAATTAAATGTAGGCTCTTACACAAGTCCCTGACAGCACTGTGTACTTTTCAGTGCCAAATCAGCAATCCCCTTCTGCTGCAAACATTTATTTGGGTGGTGTAAGGAATCCTACAATTATGCAGGGAAGAAGAAAACCCGCCTTGCGTTGTGTGCCTGCTCTGTAACACAGAACGCATGGAACAAGTGCCTCTGCAGACCTGTATAACTGAAAGCATTGCTCTTCAGTCCCTTCAGCTGATGTGTGTCCTTGCAGATGCTGTTAATATCATCCTGGATTACAACACAGCTCATAACCAAGTGGTTCTGTCTGAGAAATACACCAAGATATCTGTCTCCGAAACCCCTCTGAATTACAGCGACCACCCCCAGCGCTTCACCTACTCCTCCCAAGTGCGGGGGCTCCAGTGCTTCAAGACAGGTATCCACTACTGGGAGGTGGATCTGCAGCACAACAATTACTGTAGCATCGGCATCTGCTATGGCAGCATGGAGCGGCAGGGCCCGGAGAGCTGCCTGGGCAGGAACAACCGCTCCTGGTGCATTGAATGGTCTAATAACAAAATTTCAGCCTGGCACGATGATGTTGAGAAGTGCTTACCCAACACAAAGGCCACCCGCATCGGGGTGCTGCTGCACTGCGACCAAGGCTTTGTGATTTTCCTGGCTGTTGGGGAAAAGCACAACTTGATCTACAAGTACAAAACCCATTTCACTGAAGCGCTGTATCCTGCCTTCTGGGTCTTCTCCAGTGGCACTGTCCTCTCTCTCTGTCAGCTGAAACCATAATGTCTCTTAACTTGGTGTGTTGGGTATTTACACAAATAATCATTCCTGCAGCAGCTCATCTCTGTAGTTGCAATATGTGCTTTGAATTCACGGAGAACTATTGATTTGCTAGGTACACATGTAAATCATCTCCATTTCAGTTCTGGGAGGAAGGAGGAAAAAGGGACTTTTAACCCTAACTTCTAGCTTCCATCTGAGTGCTGAATGGAAAAAAAAAAAAACAGGATTTTTTTTTCAATATGGTAAAGTTAGAAGAAAAGTGGTACTTGGTTGTGTTGTTTTTTTCCCCCCATCTTTAGCAAGCTTTTAATTTAATTGCAAGTGGGAGGGGAACTTTCTTTCAAGTCCAAAATATTTTAATGCATGCAAGATAGTCCTTTTCAATAGCAATTTTAAAAGAATAAATTTGACATAATTGAAAAAAAATGTACAGAATGCTACTATTCCTAACACATAGTGTTAGTTGGAGCAGCCTCAAAGATCCTTTGAGAGAAAAATTACCAACTTTTATGCATTTTTCTTCAGTTTGAACTATTACAATGGTGATTTAAAGTGCTGATGACAGTTAAAATTAAGATAAAAGTGTTTGCAAAGACCTTGATTGTCTTTCTGAGAGCAGAGCTCTCAGAGAGACAGAGAGATCAGAGCTATGATATTAAATGGCTTCAGTAGCTATCCTGACTTCTGCAGTTTCACACAGAAGACTTCCAGAAGTCATTTTCTGTTCCAGATGTATTGCACAGCAAGCAATAGCCCCTTTGGGAAGGAAATAGGAGGAATCCTTTGAGAAATTTAGGTTCCAGGCTTTGAGGTGGGTCTGTGTTACCTTATCTTTTTCTCCACCCTCAGACTGTTGTGCATAGTCAGGATTTGAAATACAAATGTTCTCAATATGTAACAGAGAGCTACAGATAGAGCTATTGAAATCAGTAAATTCAGGGCTATAAAAGCTATAAAAGCCAATATGACAAATCTCATCAGAACAGAAATGCAAAGCCAGAGGATTTGAAATTGTATCACCAGGAACTCAGAGTCTGGGAACACATAAAAGTGTCCTGAGGAAAGCATCCTGCAGAGCTCTGTGCTCACACTCTTTGGGATGAAGCATTTTCTCCTGTTCTAAACCAGAATATGCTTCACATCCTCACAGCAAAGGCTCTTCAGCAGGTCTTTGCATTGAGGAGTTCAGGGAGCATATTTGGGGCTTGCACAGGAGCATAAGTGTTTTGTTCACTTGAAGCAGGGTGTCCTGTCATAAAGCTTTTTCTCTTTATGAAGGATATTCTCTGCAGGCTATGCTCATCTTCTGTTGTTCAGGACATAAGAGACCAGATTTGCTGCATTCTGGCCATGCTACCGAAACTGCAGTTTCAAAGGTCTGAAGACAGCGTGCTCAGGAAGCAGAGGATGCTGTTTGCTTGGGCATGAAGCAGGCAGGCAGTCAAGGGGGGCTTCTGAAACATACAGGGATGTAGCACACAGGAGAACACCCATCCCTGCTGGGATGGATTTTTACTTTTGGTGTTCTTTACCTGGGTGTATGGCACGTGCCCAGAAGTCTTCACGACAGGCAGGGGATTTTGTACTCCTTATTCTCTATTTCTTAGTGAAAGTTTTAAAACAATCAGTAGGCAATCAAGGTATTTGGATCTCATACTTATTGGGCCTGTATCTTGCTCATGCCTCTACATGTATCCTGCTAGTTCTTATTCCTTGGACTAGCACATGAAGAATGAGGAAGCTGAAAGAGGAACTTACTGGGCTTTGATGAGCAAGACTCTTGGCATACTTTGTGAAATAAAATGCCAGGCTACTAGTGGAAGTTTGAAGAGAAGTGTTAGAGAAGTGTTTTGAAAAGAACCTTTTGTAATAACACAGTCAGATGAACTGCTTCAATTCTTCTGGCTAAAAAGAGATTTTTGGTTGCAGTTGGACCTAGAAATGGTGCAATGGTTGTCTTTGGATCAACTGTACCATATAAAGGGACCCAGCTTGCCAAAGTACAGTCAGTACTAAAACTATCCAATTCTGCAAAACACCTTGAAAGGTGAGGAAGGAAGATGTGAAACTGTTTTTAGGGGCCAGCAGTGAATGCAAAGTTTTGCTCTGCTTTTGTCCTATCTGTGGAGTAGACAGAGAAGGGAAGACCAGGGCCAGAAGCCAGACAAAGAACAGGACAAAGCCACAGTAGCCATACTTGGGAGGTGAAATTACTGGTGAGAGTAGAGTTGTGACAATGTGGAGATCCTGAAGCGGTACAGCTTGCTGAGCAAGCAGGATGGATGGATTCCTTTCCATGGCCGAGTCTCGTTATCTCTGCTTCATTGTCCAGGAGCTCTGAGAGTAATCCCCACCCAAGGCCTCCCTTCTCGCCTGTTTGGCTTTGAGAACACTTCACATGGGAGAGGCACTGGGAATGTCCTTGCCTTGTGTTAGTGCTGGTTGCTCTGGGGTCTCCTTCTCTCTGCACACTCCCATTTGATAAAATGCTCTGCCTACTTGCAAAGCATTTTCAAGTGGCCTTTTGCCCTTGGGAGTCCCATGCAGGTTTTGGTTCTAAAGTACTCTCTTAATTTTTCACTTAGTAAGATATAGGTTCAAACTCTTAAGGCTTGACTTGTGATCAGCTGTTCTACTTACTCTCTTTTTTTTTGAGACATTCCAGTTGTGGGGAACAAGGATATTTAACCAGCAGGCCTTTAAAATGTTCTTTAGGAGCAGAGGTTCAAAAGCCTCTTCAGTGCAACTGAAGTGTTTTTACTCTGTCAATACGAAGGCCAAAGCTGTACTGATAAAACGTGGGTATGCACATGCTTTTCAGCTGCCCTACCCTGAATAGTGCTGCCCTGCCTGCAAGGCGGGCAGGAGAAGGTATCAGTATATTAGCGTACAAGAGAAGGTAACTGGAAAAACACTCACTGAAAATATACTTACTATATATTATAATCCTCTGATTCTACTAATAGTAAAATACTGCAACTAGAAAAATAAATATTCCTGAATTATAAAGCTTTGTTGATTGTACTAAGCCATGGAGTATTTTAGAGTGATACTACTTGCTATTTCATATATGTTTCAATTAGATATGCTCGTCAGGGGAATAAACAGAGATTATTATAAAGTTTTATAAATAACTTCTAGGTACAATCCCAAGTTGACTCTTGCTGATGTTTTTTCACTTGTTAACTGACTAACTTCTGACATGTTTAATTCAATAAAAATACACAATAAACTAATGCTGTTTTGTGCAGTGCTCAAAGCTGAAGAAAAGGAATACAAAAACAAGACTCTACATTGCACAATTGGTTTCCTCCTGTAGAGCTCACTGTATAGCTCAAGAGGACTCGGGGGAGCGAGGGGAAAGCAGCACAGCCGCATGGTTCTGGAGTATGAATCCCCTCACAAATTACCTCCTTCAACCAAGCTAGGGCACCCCTTATCCATAAGGCTGCATCTTATCCAGGAACAAGAGGACCATCCTATCCAATAAACAAAACTGGAGACCTTCTGACATAAGCAGGAAGTGGCCATCACTTAGTAATAGTGCAGGTTCCTGCAAGTAGGTGCACCAAAATTGTTTAAAAAGAACCCAAGAGAGGATCTCCAGCAGCCACTGGTCTGGAAGAAGCAACGGATGCTGAGTGAAAGGAGCTCACAAGAGCTGCTCTGGTGGTTCAAGACGCTTTTAATAATTAGCCAAAACAAAAGCATCCAGAAAACAACTTACTGGTTTGACTTGTCCGCTAACAATTCTCTGGAAACACACACAATAAGTTTTAATATTTTTCCCAATGCTTGTTTCCCTTCCTAAAACAAAATGGTATTTGGCTAGCGTCTAACAGGATGTGTTGCTGTGCCAGTTTGCTCCAATTCCCTCTTATCTTTTCCCCCTTCTCAATTTCAAGTGGCTAATATTTCTCAAATAATGAGTGCTACATTTCAAACACGTCATACTGGGTGCATTGTATAACTCCTATTCAGAGTCCACACCATTTAGACTTTTATTGACAGGTCAAGGATTCTTTTTCTTCTTTTTTTTTTCCCTCCAGTCTATGCTCTAAAACAATGATTGTCACAGACTACTTCCCTCCATGGGAGTGTGAAATTTTCCCTTGGCAGCATTGGCAGCAATAACAGAAGTCGATCCAAGAAGAATTAGGGTGTGATTTGATTGGAAAAGTAAGCGCTTATTAAGCGTTTTCCATACAAAAGCTTCAGGATTTTTCTCAAAATGCCATCCATTTAGCAAAAGACACTCTAGGGAGTGACAAACAAGATGCAGAACTCAAAGTACTTCCGTTGGACCCTTCATTTAAAAATAAATAAATAAATAAAATCACGTAACAGGCCTGTGCCTCCTTCCCTCAAAGCAATCCTAACTGTTTTTTGGAAGTGAAGGCACAATAAGACAAAGCCTTTCCACAAAAGTTTTTTTTTTTTTTGGTTTTTTTTTTGGTTAGATGTGCAAAGAACAAAGCTCTCATCCCTCAGACCAGGCTGTCATGAGACAATGGTCCTTAAAAAAGAGCCTGATCTACACTCTGTTTTTGTAATAATAAGAGCATCATCATATCATGATTTAAAAAAGTATCTAGAAAACTGTTGAAGTATTACAACCCCTAGTAGGAAAGCAGTTGTTCAGCTTTCTTAGCCTTTCTTAGGTATGTATACAGTTCACAGTTTTTTTCTTTTTGCAGGCACTGGAGAGCATAGATTTTAGCTAAAGAACCAAATAAATACAAAATATAAATGCATAAATAAAGGCAAAATGATTTTGGTCAGCTTACCAAAATCACTGCTGCAAGTGGCCATGAGAAGTTCCACATTGGCACAGCGGTGGCATATAGCTAGGAAAGAAGAGAGGGAATTACTTACAATGAAATTCCTGAGAGGCTGCTAACGAAATACAGCCTGGAGCTGCACTGTGAGCAGATGCAAAACAAAACTCTTCTTATGTAAGTACAACCAAAGCAAGAGTCACCGAGTATATAGTCCTTTTAATAACTGATTAAGCATAAAAAAAAGCAGAAAACTTTGGCACCTGATGTGCATTTACTCTCCCATCACCTTTGAATGTTTTCAAATTTTGTTCTGTTTAGACAAAAAAAAAAAAAAAAAAAAAGTGAAATTCCTGAACCAACACGAGTTCATCTGCACAGAGGGGCTTGAGTTTCATGGCAGGTGGCAGCAGCAGCAGCTGCGCAAGTGCCCCGGCCTGCAGGTTGCTGAAGGAGACAGAGGGTTCCTCTCTGCATCGCATTAAGAGGAGCATCTCCAGCAGGGCGAGGGAGGGGAGCCTGCCCCTCTACTCAGCCCTGGTGAGGCCACATCTAGAGAACTGTGTCCAGTTCTGGGCCCCACACTACAAGAGTGATGTGAAGCTGCTGGAGAGAGTCCAGCGCAGGGCCACGAGGATGATCAGGGGCCTGGAACAGCTGCCCTGTGAGGAGAGGCTGAGGGAGCTGGGCCTGTTCAGCCTGGAGAAGAGAAGGCTGAGAGGGGACCTGGTCAGTGTGTACAAGTACCTCAAGGGAGGCAGTGAGGAGGACGGGGCTGGCCTCTTTTCACTGGTGGCCACGGACAGAACTAGAGGAAATGGCCTCAAACTAAAGTGTCAAAAGTTCTACAGGAACTTAGGAATTTTTTCCTGACAGTGAGGGTGACAGAGCACTGGAACAGGCTGCCCAGAGAGGTTGTGGAGTCTCCTTCTCTGGAGATCTTCAAGACCCGCTTGGATGCAGCCCTGTGCCACGTGCTCTAGGTGGCCCTGCGTGTGCAGGGGGGTTGGACTAGATGACCTCTAGAGGTCCCTTCCAACCTTAGGCATTCTGTGATTCTGTGATCGCGGTGCCTTCGCCTACAGAGCGGGGATCCGCAGAGGCCGGTCCCCACGCCATGCCCACCCTGGCGCCATGCCTCACGCGCTGCTTGGGCTCCCTTTTGGTGACAGGGTGACAGTCCCCCTGCCACAGAGGCCCAACACACGCGGGACAGCTCTGCTGGCGCCCGCAGCGCAGGGCGGCCCCGCTCGTACCTGCCGGCAGCGCCGTCTCCCTGGAGCTCGCACCACTTGCGGGGCAGCCTGCAGGAAGCGGGGCTCACGGCAGCCCGCGGGCACCAAGGCAGGGCTCGGGGATGCCCCTTCGGCCGTGCTCAGCGCCTGGGGCAGCTGCCTGGCACTCTCCACGGGGACCCTCACGCCACTGAGGCGTCCGGACAGCCTGATGTGAGCAGGGCTGCGCTCAGGGCTAGCACAGGATGCCCCTGCGCTGGGGAGCCAGGGGGCAGGTAGAGCAGCTCCACCACATGGAAACAGGGCTCAGACGACTACCAGAGACCCCACCAAGAGTAAACCCACTGCCCTCCCTGCTGAGGGGCTCTTAAATCAGCTCCCTGGGGCCCTCCCTGTGCAGCCCGCGCGTGCGGGGTGGGAACCGCTGCCACCTGAGGCGGCGCCGCCCCAGAGCGGGGCCTGCGGGCAGCGGCTCGCGGCGGCGGCCTCGCGGCGGCTCCCCCAGCAGCTCCCCGGGTGGCTCCTCCCGCGGCTCCCGCCGCGTCTCTCAACGCTCCCGCCTCCGCCGTTGGCGCCGCGGCAGGAGGCAGCCCGCTGCTTCCCCCCCTCTCCCCTCCTCGTGCCTCGCGGTGTCCGGCCGCCCTCGCGCTCCCCGCGGCCCAAGGCGGCCGGGCCGGGCCGCGCTGCTGGGAGCACCGGCCGCTCCGTAGGCCCCATTCGACTCCCGCGAGCGCAGGCGGCCTGGGGACCCCGCAGGGGACACGGGTCTCGGCCCACGAGGCTGGCGCAGCCCAGGTTAAAATCCACATTCACACAGTGCCCTTCAAAGAAGATTGTTTATTTTCCCTAAAAAAAGTGCAATTTTTGTTTCTTCACACCTCTGCTGTGATTTAAGCAATCTAGGCAGTTCCTCTTGTGTTATAAATGTGAAGTTTAGTCTCTTCACACCCCTTTATTAAAAAACTGTATAAAACTCAGCTTCGCCCCATGTCCCTGTCACAGCTTCTTAAAAATCAGGCCTCTGTCCTTAATTTTCTAAGAGAAAACGTGTGAGGGAGAGCTCTGGTCCCAGAAAGGATTTTTCACATTTAGAGCTGTTTATGGGCCTAATGTTTCAGTTAATACGTGGGAACACATCTAAGGGACGGAGGCTTCCCAATGGGANTTTTCTAAGGGAAAACGTGAAAAATCCTTTCTGCCTGAAGGAGAGCTCTGGTCCCAGAAAGGATTTTTCACATTTAGAGCTGTTTATGGGCCTAATGTTTCAGTTAATACGTGGGAACACATCTAAGGGACGGAGGCTTCCCAATGGGAAGTGACTACCAAGAGCTGAACTAAGAAGATAGTGGAAACTCCCCGAGCTGAAGGAATGTGAACCTGGAAAGTCCCTGAACTGCAAGCGTGAGAAAGTTGGGCAAGACGGAGCTGTAATGCAGCTTGTCGGTGGGAAAGAATGACTTGTGCACGGAGCAGTTATCCACAACCAGCCCAGGGCGGTAGGAGATGCGTGGTCGGTTGCAGTGACGCACACGTGTCGCTAAAGCGCTTGCGGAAATGCACTAGGTCTATAGAGCGCTGTGACGTGGAATTAAGTGATTTCTGCTTGACCATCTTGAAGCCTTCAGGAGTTGCGACTGGCATCCTGCACTAATAAACTGTAACGAGGGGGCTTGCTGAGCATGCATGAAGGGACAGGCAGGGCAGAAGAAATGAAGTGGGAGTTCCTAAGTTTACAAGGCGGACAGGCTAAAGGTCCCTCTGCTTTTTAATGTGAAGGGAGAAAAGGGTGGCCTCTCATCACTGAAGAGTTAAGTCAAATTAGTAACATCCATCAGAAGCAGTAAATGATGCAATGAGGAGGGTAGAGCACTTTAGATGATATATATATATATATTTTTTTCTAAGCTGGGAGAAGAATCAACCCAAAGTGGACAAGTAGGTGCTGAGACATCCCTGTACTCTACTCCCCCATAGCAGTGTTACAGAGCAATGACACAACTGTTGTTGTCTAGATCTGTTTTCTTGGGTTGCAGCATTCAACAGTGACTGCTGTTCAAGTAACCAAACCAAGTAACCAGTGTTCAGTAACACTGCAGCCCTGTAAGAGCCCAGTGCTTCACTCCAACACAAGCTGAAAGATATGAAGTCTCCTACTTAAAAAAAAAAACAAAAACAAAAACAAAACAAAACAACAAAAAAAAACCCACAGACCTGAAGGAACAGGAAAAATGACATGAGTTTAAATACTTTAATTGACATACTTTAGTCTACAGGGAAGTACAGTAGAAATAACATGACAACAAAAAGATGCCTTAAGAAATTCAGAAAGTCAGTGCTGTGAAAAAAAGCTTATATTTACAAACATCTACGAATATGGAGCAGATGTTTCTCAAAAGAGCTTTCTGCTTGCCTAAGTCATAAGGAACAGGCCATGGTACAACTCTCTGAAGGCCAAGTTTTATTCTGTGATATCCGGTTAAGTGCGGAGTAAAGTCACAGAGCTGGAGAACTCTGCAATTCACTAAAGTTACTACTTCTTATGGACAGAACCTGGCTCAAGTTCTTACATGATTCACATCACCCACATATAATGATCAGCTCAATTTGTCACAGGTGATATCATCTGCCAGGGAGGGTGCAAACAGTGCAGAAAGTTTGATGATAAGCTCCAGAATCACTCTTGCTTTGTCTATACAGCAAATTTCAGGCAAACATCCTATCCAGCTTACAGCTATGAGTTTTACGTGAATACCTCCCTCCTCTCATCCTTGCCTACATCTGAAAAGAGTAGGCTGAAAAGGGAAGAAAAAAAAAAAAAAAAAAAAAAAAAAAAAAAAAAAAAAAACACTGGGATTTGCAAGCATCACTCAATGTCAAGAAAGTAAAAAAAAACTTCTACCTTAACAATTCACACCAGAGGGTCAACACTATGAGGAGTATATATGTATGAGTATTACAGAGTGTATATACTCTACAGGTGTGAGATTCAGTTTGGCTCAGAATTTTTGACCACAGGTGAGGATGGTGCAAATGGCTTTGATATCTTTGGATGACAATACTTCTATCTTAAAATTCAGCTCATAAGGAAGCTACAGTTTTTGTCAAGTACACTGATCTTTCTTTCCTAGCCTTGTACGGAGAAAAAAAATAAAGAATCCCAGATGTCATCTTTGTTGGTTGGCAGGAACTAAGATGTTACAAATTCTACTTTCTGAACAGATGTTTGTATTTTTAAGTTCCTTTTTTCTTATTCAGTACAACTTCAGAATATTTATAAGCACATTCGATACAAATCATAGAAATCTCAGCATCACAGTATTTCCAAACTAATTTTTTTAAAGAAAAAAACATGCTGGTATTTTCTTGTAAGTAGTTATGACTTATTTAAGGTTACAGCTCTCAATCACATTCTTACAGTACTCTGATCGCTATTACTGAATAGAAATAACTATACATATTGAAGTTACAAGCTACAAAAATAAAAATCCATTCTGTTTAACTATAAAAATCTTATAAAGAGAAAATGGCTGGAGGTACTTTAAGGACTACAATAGCTGGTAGCAGACAAAATGGCTTTTACAGGATGTAAACTTTGATAGATACTAAATGGAATAAACTCAACAATATTAGCTTCCGATTCCTCTTTAAAAAAAATGATGTTTTATACCAAGATCTACAAACAAGTTGCAAATTAAATGTAACAAAATGAATTACATACAGCAATAAAAGCATCACCACAGTAAACAGGGCAGTATTAGCAATGTAAAGGAAAAGTTTGCATACATTCATAGGCTTAAATAGCCAGACACTCAGCTACTGTACGTCTGCACAAAGTTACTGCTTACCTGAGGCATGTGGCTTTACTCCAGCTAGAAAACTCTCCCTGAGCGCCCCCAAAATCCAAGCCGAGTATTGAGCACTCATACTGAGGTAAAGAATTGAGATCACATCATGCTTTTGGGAGTGAGCAAATTTAAATACACATCTCAATTCTCCCAATATAGCTAATTCTTAAATAAAGAAGTGGTGTTCTCTTGTTATTCCTGTGGTCAAGAAGCTGAAATTATATTGAATAAGTTTAACTAACTCTGGCTATAGCATTGTCTCAGGAAGATAAAATAGACTGTAACCTCTGTTAAAAACACTGTAGCATTCTCTTATGTAGGCAGGATAAATTCAGTTTTTGTTTTTCAAGAGCAAGCTTCTCAAAATAAAACATATTTCAAGTTACTCAGTGCCTAAAAAGCAAGACCTGAAAAAACTACAAACAGGAAACAGTGAAACACAGGGCATCTAAACTGGCCTTCTCTAACCCTGCTATGAATTGTTTGAAGTGAAAGAAGTAAAACTAAGCCCATGAGAAAAGGCCCAGTGCAGATGTAGTTCACCCCCTCTCAAGGTGCATGGGCAAAGCAAACCAGGCAGGTCTGGGCAGGGCAAGAAGCTCCTCACCCAGAGCCCTCCTGTGCAAGTTTCAGTTTTCTGAGTTTGACACAGAGATACACTACGTGAAGACTGTGAGAAGCTAAAACTTAATTATTTGTCTTTCGGGAACACCCCTTTCACCACTGAATCACTAAAAGGGCAAGGGAGGATGTTTCAGCACAGGGTATGATGATGTTCAGCCCACGAGTACCCTCCTCTGGGTGCAGAGGGCACTGCACGATTTTCAGGTTTCCAATCTGTTTTCAGGTGAGAGGACTCAGTAGCTGTTTGAACTGGTGCTTTATGCCTTTTACCAACAACACTAAAAAGCAGTTTCACATCCACAACACACACAACAAGCAGCTACAAACTACAAAAGTGCTTTACTACTTCATTCACATTAAGGTTAGAATCTGGGAGCCCATTGCTTACATTTACTCCCTGCCACTGGATTAATACAGAACCATTTCAACAGGGCCATTCAAAACAGACTAACTCGTTCTGTAACACACTGAAAAGATGGGCACATCTAGAGCAAAGGACACAGTGCTGGAAAAGCAAGATTTCCCAAATTCTAGCACTCATGTTTATGTTTTTTTTTTTTTTTTTATATATATATATATAATGTTCATTATACATATGACAATACATATAGTTACAGTAGGATGACCGACTCCATGTCGGATTTGAAACTGGACACTCCAATTTTGTAGAATATTCTCCATAAACTAAAAACAATTTTACTGGAGAATTTTCATGGCTAAAATGTCTAAGTTTGCCACATTTACTCTAGTCACCAAGACTGGTTTTTATGAAAGACAGCCTTCTTCCTACCACAAACAAGAAAGGGGTGACCTGCCCAATACACCTAAGACCATTTACAGGCAGTTCTCCCAAAGAGCCAAGTGGCCAACTAGATGCTCCTCTTACTTCTCTCATGCTTTTGCAGAACTAATGAAGGATTTAGCTTTCCCAAAGACTGTTTCACACATTTAGGAAAGGATTCCTTGAAAGATTCAGTAAGTGGGAGGATCTAGCCTGCATAAATAAAGCACCTGGGTGTTACATCACCCAGACAAAACAGAAGTGGAGAAGCTGTCTCATGTACTACAGAAAAGAGGAGCTTTTCAAAATCTTCATATCATTTTTTTTTTTCTCCTTAGATCCTGGGAGTGCAAAGACTGAAGTTTTGGAGCTGTTTTATGTCCCAAGAATCATTAACTGTTGAATAATTATCTGATCAGCTTTAGGCAGCTCTTAATTCTTATGAATAACTTAGACCAAGCAGTCAGTACTGTCATTTCTCTTGAGAAAATATTGCTTTTCATAGCACACACTGCTTTTTCAGACTTGTAATTTGTTTGTAAACAACAGTTTATGAAAACCACAGCTTAGAACTTAAATATTTTTAGGATGCTGATGTTTATAAGTTATTTACATAAAAATAAATAAACAACTTCTAACTAGCAAGATTTTAAAAGTTAATATAAATTCAACGTTCATAACTAAAAAAAGATAATGCATTTATCTAACATTGCATGTTTCAGCGTATTTTATATACTTTTTATATATATTTAACTATTCATGTTCTCCATATTTACATATAAAATGAAGTGAATATGGCTAATGAACATGGAATTTACAAATGCCTTCTGCTGTACAATTCATTACATCTAATCACATTTTCAGACATCTAGAAATTCACTGATAATCAGTAGTATTTAAGATCTAGCACATACACTTTCTAGAACAGACACCATTGAATTAAAAAAAGCTTTCCAAAGGGGATAACAATGGAAGGTTTTAAAAATATTGACTTTGTCGAAGCTTCAGTTATTTTAAAATATAAATAGTTCATTCATTGTTAATGCAAGCTTCTGTTTTATAGATTGTTGTAATCTTACCACAATCTTACAACTGTTGTTTCTTCTTACAAAACCTAGAAATACACCCTACTTTACCCAATGGTATCACTTTCAGTTAGCATAAAGAAAAAAAAGGGGGGGAAATAGGAGAAGTTTTGAAAATAGTATTCAATGTTCAGATCAATGCCCTTCAATTTCCCTTACTGCCCTCAGCTTAAGCAGTATAGATCCAGCATATATGCACCTCCTCCTTAAAAATGACCTTCAATATATCAATTGGAATTACGTGAATGAGTGACAAAATTTACAGTGTAATTCACAGCTCTCAGCTGCTGCAGGCTTAAAATATCTGTAGAGAAAAAAAATAATAAAAAAAAAAAGCAGATCCTTTCTTCTGTTAATCATGAAGATGTTCTCACCTGAGAAGCTTTTAACCTGAGAAGCTTCAGATATGTCAAATCAACAGTTGGTGTGTACTGTTGCACACAGTACTGTGTGTACTGTTCTTAATGTTTATCAAGAATCATCAACTTTTTTGTGGCCATATATTTATATGGGAAATGCAGACTGAGATGCAACAAGGTATCTCCCACCCTATAAAAGCTGATCACAAACAAGTGTGTTTGCTTGTTTTCTCCCTCCCCAGAATCAAGTTACACATACGAAGGTTAGAACCTGCTAACCTCAGTGAGCTGACCTCTCAACCCCTACAATCACAACTGACAGGTTAACTCGCCAACCTGCCATAACATTTTCAGCTAATTATCACAAAGGATCTTT
Organism: Crypturellus undulatus; assembly: GCA_013389825.1. Taxonomy (NCBI): domain Eukaryota; kingdom Metazoa; phylum Chordata; class Aves; order Tinamiformes; family Tinamidae; genus Crypturellus; species Crypturellus undulatus. The sequence goes on from VWPW01015214.1 coordinate 115,908, forward strand.
AACAGCCTTTTAAAAGCATTGCTGATCTTCCTAATTTCTTTAAAGCCCCAGTGTATGTGACTAAAAAGGGCTCTCTTGGCTATGGTCTCTTCCAAGAAGCCTGCTTAGGGACCAAGACATGCTGCTTATCTATAAAAGCCTAGAATTGACCCCTCATTTAATTGAGGCAGTCAGTCGTGAGAACATTCAGTGCAGGTCACTACAGAATTATTGTGATGCTGTATCTTGGGTCCTGAGAGCCTCAGGAATACTCTACGTCTTACACAGCCACGGAAAGAGCGACTGCCTAAAAGACCATTTCCAGAAGCCTGTTCTCCCAAGATATTTTCCTTGCTTACCTCCTTCCCAGAAAACCTCAGATTCTCCACAGTCTTCCATTCAAAACTACTAGCTATGTACTGCCCATGCACGTTCTCAGTAAAGTAGATCCCCATTCCCCAGAAAATATGACAGGCAGGAGCAGACTCTTACTAGAAAAATCAGCCCACATCCTACTTTTCCAATCTGCAGCTGTTTCTGGGAAAAAGGGCAGGTGGAAACAGGCTGAACTCCCCTGTGATCACTTCTGTGGGAGTATTAAGCCTTTTGCACATTAGATTGTGCATGTGCTGATGTCTCCTAGCTCAGCAAGGAAACGCTGCAGTATCTGTCCCTCTCCTGCCGTTGGAGTAACCAACTCCTCCAGCTGGAAGGACTGGGCACCATCGATCAAAAAAGGCCAAGTAGTTGCAGCAATTCAGCTGTGAAAGTTTTCATGAATGTGAAAGCATGGCTTTTTCCTCAACCCTAGTTTGTTCACAAGCATGAACCTGACAGCATAAGCTTTCATCTGGATTAAATGTTCTCAGTGTTTTAGACACAAACTTTATCGCTGTATTGTGTTAAGTTCTAAAAACCTACACATCTTCATCCGTCTGCTCTCTCACGTGCTCTTGCTCAGACACGCTGGAAGCGTCGTCATCTGTTTGCTCACCAGAGTGATACAACATCAGTGCGTGCGTCTTGTGAGTTATGGTAACAGTGCAGGGCCCCTGCGCCCACGGCTCACCATCCACCTGCATTGGCATCTTTGAACTCTTCAAGATCAGCTAGTATTAAGCAGAAAAACACACAGAAATCACAGCAATTCAACAGCTCTGAAGGTATTTTTTACACCTATAATGTACAGATGCTGTGAGGTTTCAACCTTACCATGAAGTATCTTGGTATATAATTAGCTGGACTCAGAGGTCACCAACCACAGCAAGACGCTTGTTAATTATGACCTAATTTAATTCTACCCACCAGGAGAAACAACTAGCTCAACTTCAAATTGAAATTTTAGGAAAAAAAACTTGACCAGACAGTTGGACACTTGAAATTGTATCCTGCGTACTTAAAAAAGTACAGGGAAATGCATTTATAAATACCACTTACCCTCACTGTATGTGCCTGCCCTAGACGAACAGGATTTGCCAGCTTCACCTGTATCTGGGCACAGTGAAAAGAACCATACACTCCAACAACTTCCAGCAGTCCATCATCATGCCTATGAATGAAGAGACACTTTCAATAGCGATCATCAGCTCCTAAATACCAGTCCAAACACTGGAGTCCTTTATCACTATTATTAAGGTCTGCTTAGCCTGATGCACTGCATACCTTGCCAAGGGGTAAGGTTCATCACCCATTCCTTCCCAGAGTCTACAGCCACCTCCCCAGTATCCAATATTCAGGACGATGATGCCTTCCAAGTTGGGCAACTCGATTCGCTCACCATCCAACTCTAGCTTTAAAAAACACAGGACACAGGTTAGTTACTGCGGATCAAATTCAGTACTTCAGTGTATGCTTATGACCTTTGTGCATTTACTAGAGCTCCACTAAAGGTATCAAGCGAAAACACACCTCTGAGTAAAACTATTCACATAACAATAGAATATGTTAACAATTAAAAAGCAAACAAAACAGCTTTTGGTCTCACGACATGATACTTGAAGCTGTTATCTTGTAGGAGGAAAAAAAAAAGAAAAGGAATTATTTACAAGTCTCTGGTGCTAAGTCAAACTTTACTTAAAAATCAGTATTTGAACTCAAGAGACAAGTCAAAGACACAGAAGAATTCAGGGATCACTCGTAAGTTCAGAGGCATGAATTCCATGCAGTGAGGTGCAATGAGGGGCCAACATCAAAAATCCTCCAGTAGGTTCATCCAGAGCCATCCTCCACATAGGCATTATATTGTAGATGTGAAATGCAAAGCTCTTCCCCCTTCCTTTCACTGGAAAAGTTTTTACATTCCTTTGGTTATTCAGAGAATAAATGGGCAAGTTAAAAACTTACCTCAACCTTTTTGTTGAGATCTTTACATTCTTGTACTAAGCAGTCTTTGGTTCCATAGAAAAAGTAAACAGCCTATATGTATATATATATTAAAAAAAAGGAACATAAAATACTGTTAGGAAAAAATATAGTACATAAGACCATAAGAATATCTAAAATATTCATGCAGAGCTATGGTTCTGTGAGCCTTATGTAAAATTCATGCGTAATAGAATATCTGCATATCTTTCAAGTTCTCTTAATGAGCTAAGCTGCAAGTCCCTTAAGAACCTTGTTTTCACTTTTAAAATGCAATGGGCAATGCCCGTAACCTAACCCATTTAGTTTCAAGGCAAACAAGAAGCTCCAAACAAAAATTAAACAAGCAACAGCATAAACATAAACAAGCTAACAGAGGCAAGACAACACTTGGGAATAGGCTGGAAACACGTTTAATCCATGAAATCCTTTTCCTAAGAACAATGAGTTCAAACTTTTCTAAAATGGGATGAAAAGATGCAGTGGAATATAGAAATATATCATAGTGTGGTATCAGAGAACATATTTCACAATGAAATTTACGGCTAATAACAGGGGAGAAAAAAAGGCAGTATAAAGGTTGGTTAAAAAAGTTGCTGGGAAACGGATCATTAAAGACACGTATTTTCTTTCAAACTAATACAGTCCTTGACAAAAGGGAAAATGCTGAAAATCCAAACACAACAATGAAGATGGAACTCTAAGACTTATTTGAAAAACCTTCTACCATGCTATGTTGGAAAAAAAAATATGCAGATTATTTTAATAAAAGCTGCAAGTCAAACACCAAACCCACCTTATTAATAATTCTGCTGGAAAACAGAGAGGGAGTCTTCTCACGATGTGCATGGAAATTTAAAGCCATAAGAGCATCAGGTCCTATAGAGAAGTAGTTGTTCATTGTGAACACCTGTCAGACAGAAGTTTTAGTTAAGATCATATTAAATTTCATATTATTAGAATTTCAGAATTTAGGGTTGTAATCGAAGCAGGTAAACAGAAGGATAAGTACATCCACACAGATACTCCATAAAAACATGTTAACTTCCAACCATACCTTTGGTTTCCTTAAATTGTAGTATCCTTTGTTTGTTACTTGAACCTTCCATCTGAAAAACAAAAGCCATTACTCAGACACATGATAACATTCTCATCTCATACCTAGGTTGTAGTTAAGATTCTCATATCTATCCTGAAGTTAAAAGGTTCAGATTTAGTTAGTTATGAAACAGTTAAACATTGTGAAATAGAGGGTGACTAATTTTGGACATAAGTTATTACACAATTCTCTATCCAAGCAGCACCTGGGCTTCATTAGACATGCTACTGTAACTGGGTTACATAATAATAATTGGTTCTATAAAACGTGTCACCTACCTGTCCAGTTTGATTCCATCTGCTTCCATGACATTTCGTAAGATTTGTTCTACAGGGACTTCTCCAGCATAACCTGTACCCCAGCCCAGTGTATTGGACAGATCGTTGCCCGTTCCCAGAGGTAAGATTGCAACTTGTGGAATAAAGCGTTCTTGCCCCTGAGACACAGAAACACCAGATATTATCTCTTTTTCCAGTGATCAGTTTCTCTCTTTATCCCGCAATGTTCAGGTTAGACAGATGTCATTAACCTTGGGCGCATTCATCTGCTTGCAGAATGATACAGCCAGCAGCAATACTGCCACACTGAAGTACTTATGGAAGGGTTAATGCAAAGGAAAGAAATCTTAAACCCCCGTGGGAAAAAAACGTGTGCATTTCCAGTGTGGAACCAGTACATTATTAATACTGAACAGAGCATCCCTCAAAACAATGATGCTTTGGAAGTGGAGATGTGAACCTTTTATCTCATTTCCTGTGTTGCTAATTTGTTGCAGCTAACAGTTATTGTTGTAATTTGTAAAAAAACATCTTTGTAATCACAGCACTGACAATCAATTTTCAGAAACTTAGAAGACTATAATTTGAACATTTGGAAGCAAACAAGAACCCAGACTGCACTAGCTACATTGGCGCAGAGGTCAATATATCAGCTATCTAAGACCAAGAAACCAAGCATTCATATTCATTAAGTTTTATAATTACACTTTGTTGCATTTCTGCTTTATTAGTACATAAAAAACAAACTTAAAGAAGCCCAATTAAATTATGTACTCGGTTGTAATGATGGCCTTCTGTGTCACATTTCATGTATTAACAAGAGAGCACACACACACAAAAAAAAGCTACTAAAAATGCAGCAATTGACCTGACTTATGGATGAAAANCAATTTGTTGCAGCTACCAGTTATTGTTGTAATTTGTAAAAAACATCTTTGTAATTACAGCGCTGACAATCAATTTTCAGAAACTTAGAAGACTATAATTTGAACATTTGGAAGCAAACAAGAACCCAGACTGCACTAGCTACATTGGCACAGAGGTCAATATATCAGCTATCTAAGACCAAGAAACCAAGTATTCATATTCATTAAGTTTTATAATTACACTTTGTTGCATTTCTGCTTTATTAGTACATAAAAAACAAACTCAAAGAAGCTCAATTCAATTATGTACTCAGTTGTAATGATGGCCTTCTGTGTCACATTTCATGTATTAACAAGAGAGCACACACACACAAAAAAAAGCTACTAAAAATGCAGCAATTGACCTGACTTATGGATGAAATAAAACCAACCAA
>VWPW01015214.1:124670-194880 GCA_013389825.1 Crypturellus undulatus
GCCGCCCCGCCCGCGCGGCGGAAGCGGAAGCGGCGGTTGCTGGGAGACGGGGGCGCGGCCCGTTTGTGGCCGGCGTGTGGCGAGGGGCGGCCCGGGGGAGCCTCCCGCTGCCGCCGGGCTCGCACGGGCGGGCGGCAAAGAGTCAAGATGAGCGAACGCACCAACAAACAAACAAACACACACACAAACAAGCACACGAACACACAAACACACACACGAACACTCGGCCAGGCCAGCCCGAGAGCGCCCTGTTTGAAACGTCCGTGCCCGGCGAGCACCTGAAGCGGCGGCCCCTGCTTCAAAGAGGTGCCGTTCACGGCGGTTAACGCTGGGTAACGGCCCCTCCGCGCTGCCCGCGGTCACGATCAGCAGTGGGCAACCGTTTTCGCAAAACAGAGTCACTTATCTTGGGCAACCCAGAGCATCACCTGCTCGGCTACACGCAGCGTAACGCGCTCATTTGCACAGACTCGTAACACGCGGCGCGGCCAACCGCGCAGCCCGGGATGAGAAGCGACGTCCCGTCCCGTCCCGCTCCGCAGGGAGCCCAGCTATGCCCGGAATGTCTGGGCAGAGAGCGGCGCATGCACAGCCCGGGCCGGAGGGCTCCAAAACCCGGCACGAGCCCGGGCAGCGGCAGCGGGACAACCTGACGCAGCCGCCCCAAGGAGGCTGCTGCCCGGCCGGCGCCGCTCGCTCCGCAACAGCCTGAGGGGAAGCAGAATCAAAATGAAGAAGTTCCTTGTGTTTAGCTTCATTTTGGTCCTCCTGACCATTTTTGCAGGTAGGAGTCTATATAAAATAAGCCTGCTTGTGCATGTAGAGCTGCAGGAGATATTAAAATGAGTCTTTTGTATTTTACATCTTTGCAAATCACTTTTAACACTTAGCTATATAAAAAATTAAATCTGATTATATTGCAGGATTTCCATTATTTGATTTTTAACAATCATGCTATTGCATTAGATATTATACTCTCTACATTACCACACTGTAGTCAGTTATTGCCAAATAAAAGTGTCTTATTCTATGAACCTACAATTTTAATACTATTTTATCAAGACTTCACAAGCTAAATAGTTGATGCAATCTATCTGTTGCAACAAAACTCTATCTCAAAAAGCAAAGCAACACAGAAAAGAATAAGGAAAGAGTTAATAATGTCAGTGGTTAAAAGGTGCGGTCATGTTTTCTCATTTTAGACAGTAACATTAATGTGACAGGTTTGCTTCATCCTAACAGAACTAGACTATATAAAAGTGCAAGTATAAAAATGGTTTAAAATTCTGCTCGTATCTCCTGGAAGGCAGTATCCCCTGGGGGGGCTCTAATGAAAGAACACTTTGTATATAGACAGAAATCAGGTTTGGAGACCTTTTGTTTTATACCTGAAAGATAAAATACTAACTTTTTGGTAATTTAATATCTAATCTCTGCTTGATCACCTATAGACACTTCACCAATTTTGAATGAAAAGGAAGCCAAACAGATTCTGAGAACTCGTCGTGAAGACAGACAAAGAAAAGCTGGTTTCCCTGATGAGCCAATGAGGGTGATTTATGATATTTATTTTGAGAGTAAAATAAGTTTAAAAGTTTTGTATGTGCTTAATATTACATTTTTATAAATGTAATTGCAAACAGTAAGTGCAATTAGTTACAAATACCACTCTTTTAAACAGTTGAGTTCTTCTGTGGAATATTTTTAAACTTTTCATTCTTCAATTACTGTTAAGTAGCATTCTGTAAATGCTGAATATTGCTCTGGAAATGTATGCTTGCAGAATACGGAATTATTAATCATATAGAGGTATCATAGCTCAAAAATGCATATTAAATTATTGAGAAGAAAGTGCCTTTTCATTTGTAGAAATGTGGAGTTCATCGGGTTGTTCCTGAAAAAACTAAAATAACAGGAAATAGTCTTCTGCTTGCAGAACATTCTGCACTCAAGGCAGAAAGGAGATGCAGGTGTCAGTGGTCAGTGTGGAGATTGAGGTACTTCTCAACTAGCTTTTAAAATCACTCCTTTCATGCACTTTTTATGACTGCTACAGACAGGGTGGTTTGTTATGGTGTTGCACAGAGTGTTAGTTGCCAACATAATGCAGCAACATTGTTTTTGCATTTAATATTTGTATTTTTCGATTTCTAAAACTTCATCCCAACAAAAGAAAGAGTAAATAAAGTCAGGAGCCTTCTCTTTTCCTTGCTTTGACAAGATGTAACATGTAATTCTGTGCTTCTCAAGAGCTACTTAAGGTATTTTAAAATTACTGCGTATTTCTTTCCAAAGTAAATAAACGGTGCTAAAATTACATGGTTCTAAAGAGGCTAAAACCACAGAAGCCAGAAAACACACAATAGATGGTGCAAGTGTGATGGACGTGAGGGGTCGGTTTAGGAAGGTGCTGAACGCTTCTGAACTGCCCAGGACATTAAGGGCGCTGTGGACCTCGCAGGGTTGGACTCGCTGTGTGCCAGGCTTGTGGAGGCAGCTCGTGGTTTCCCCTTTCCAATGGTTATTGTAGAGCAGCCAAGAAGGATCCACCTGGCAGCCGCGGTGACTGACCAGACACCATGGCTGATGGGCACACTTCTCCTTTGTCAGCTGTGATGGCCACAACAAATCAAAGCTGGCACAAGAATATTACACTGTGCCTGTCAACAACTGGGTACAATTAAGACTGTAAAACAGAGCCAAAAACCAGCAGGCACAAACTTCACTGCTAACCACAACATTCAGGGTGAGGTTGGGATCCAAGCTGTTGTTAAATGAGCCTTGTAAAGTGTCTGCAAATTAGCAATCCAGTTCCTATCCACAGTTACACTCAATATAGAATATACCACCATGATTATAGGATAAATTTATATATAAATAAAACAGCAGAGAAACTGGATTGAATTAAATCCTGTACTGTGGGAAGTTACATGCATGCAGGTGGGGAGTAAAAGTTGCTGTGGTTATAGAGTAATTTGATTCCTGATCTCCGCTGCTCTGTTCTGGCCACCTTCTATGCTACTAAGATGATTAGCAAATACTTTGTTGTGACTCATTTTAGATTACAAATTCCAATCTATTTTATATGTATTTTTATATATAGGACAAAACTGGCTTTCTGTAGGAAAACCCAAACTTGTTCTTGGTTTTTTTTTTTTTTTTTTTTTCATTAAACGTCAAGGTTTTCAGTAGGAAAGGAACCATCTTCTGATAAAAATCTGTTCCCTAACTAGAACATGGAGATTTTCCCTTCCAAATAAAGGCTGTTGTATCCCTGTGCACTTTCCTACCACAGACACAAGGAGAAAAACTGATTTTGTATGGATTCTTTGTACCAAGATGAAATAATACTGGGATGAAGCTAACTCTATTCATCTATTTTAAGCAAAAGTTGTTTGAACTAGGCCAGACCATGCTGAGCTGGAGAATTTAATTTGTAATTCTATGTGACACTGTTTGATTTCTACAGAGCAGTTTAAATCAAAAAGCCTATTCAGCTACAGACAACAAGATGAGCCATCTTTTATAATTTAAAAAATATCACTTATGTTATCAATATATTTTGATCTTATTTTGACCGAGACCTTGTTTTTTGTCATGTGGCATCATCTCCATCACACAGCCCTATTTTCTTCAGGTTCACAACAAAGTTGCCATGAGGGATTTGGGCCAAGTCCCCTTGGGCTGTGAGGAGCAGAGACACCAATGTCCAGTCAACTCAAAGAACAAGACCAAGTTCTACAGGCAGGACAGTTAACCCCTTCCGTTGAGGAGAAAATGAGAAAACTAAGCACTTATCCATTTCTACAGCATGTGAGAAGATTGTTTTACTACCTGCAGATTCTCAGTCCCCTTCAGGGATGAAAAGAAATGGAGGCTATCCTGGTTGTCGGTGTTGTTCTTTAAATATTGCATGGGTGAATTGATGGCAGCCCCACTTCATTCAACTTAATACTTTTCAGGGATAAATTCTGTCCTCCTATAGGAACTATACCATTCTGCTGGTTCACTGGGCTGCCATCAGACTCTAATAGTTACATAATTAAATTGTATTTTCTTTTCTTTAAATAGGAGCATATGCTTTACCTCCAGCGCCTGGAGCAGAGATCAGAAGAACAATTCCTGGAACACTGGTTAAATCCACATTGCTTTCCACACTGCAACAGGGATTTAGTCCATCCAATCTAATGGATTTACCTGCCCCATAATTGGTATCTTTTATATATTTTTACAGTATACATTTCTTCCTTCCTAATAAAGGCTAGAGCCACAGTTTCTTTAAAAACAAAAACATAAAATTCCTAAACTCGGCCCTACAAAGTAAGCTGGCAGCTTTCAAAAAATCCTCTATCTGAGAAACAGTGGAAGGCTGGCAGGGTCCTGCAATTTGAAGAATTAATGTTACAGAAATTCTTATATTTATTCGAAGCCCTTTGTGTACGAATAATATAGTCAATGTATTTATATGTTTTGACTATTTTCCTTTTTTCCCCCTGCAGATCTCTTCATGTGCATTTAAGAGGATACGTACTTCGTGTTTTGGTGGACAAGATTATTCCTGCGCCGGCTATGTATTGAAGCTCTTTGGAATACAGTGTAATCCTAGTGATTTAGGAAAGCTTTCAACCATACGTGCCTAGATATGTTATACACCACCATATATTTTCTACCTGTAGAGAAAACAGTGATTGCATGCATGAATAAAAAAAAATAATCACAGGTTTCCCACAAGATCTGAGCTATGAGTAAGAAAATATAATCGAGTAGTGATTCTAAAAGCATTAGAATATGTTTTTAAGGGTAGAGCTTTAGACTGAGTTAAAAGGAATATAAAAGGAAGGACTGTAGAAAATTAGTATAAATATGAAGAAAATGTCACCATTCTGGACTTTGGAGGAGACTTTAAACAGTAGACATAACATTTATGCAACACTAATCTATATTTAATTGCCTGATGAGTTTTTCATGTATTACTCCATAATAAATGCTTGACTCAAATCTGTTTTCAGCTAATTGTGTTACACTGGGTTCCCTCACTCTGTGCTGATAAAAATCACTCAACGTGAGGCTCAGTATTACAGAGTTCTAAGGAAATATTGGAGGAATTACTAGAATCAGCACCTGGGAAGGAAGAAGGTGCAGTCTAATTGTTTTGTAGGTTTTTTGGCACAACTTTTCCATTTATAATTCTGACAATTCAGCTACATCTACCAATGTACCTTCATAACTTAGGCCTTGTAACAGAATTGCTTGTAAAGTCAAATGATAAATATATGATGTCTGCAAAACAATGTGAGTAAAGTTTTGGTGGATCTTGCTTCACTGTTAGGATCTCTACTTGCAATAGCATTAGCTATGGACAGACCTAAGTAACTTTCAGAGTCTAGCACTGCAGTCACTAAGAACCTGATGACAGAAAGCAAAATAAAAAACAATTTTATGAAGATATACAAGGTAGCCACTGCAGTAACACAGCACTTGGTAGACTGAAATAGATCAACAGTCCTAGTATATTTTCTTTCCAGTAAGAGCTTTCCTAGACGCCTCCAAGGAAATAATTTAAATCTCAAAGCATCAAAGGTTTCCTTCCACTGCTTCTCAGGATGAAATCACAGATTAAATCTGGGAGTGTAAAAAAACGTAATCAGGCTGCTATTGTGTGCTTCATTCATAAGGCTCTATACCATATAGATCTCCATTTGCATATCTCCATTGAAGTTAAAGTCATTAAGGGAAATGCTGGCTCTAGTCTCTCTTACTCAGCCAAAAAAACGAATCATGCCAGTCTCAATTATGCCCAGTTTCATCCAGTAAAACTGGGTTTAGGTACTTTACTGAAATACTAGAGCTCCCGTGCAGCTATACTCACACGTGAGCTGGAAAACTGAGCTCATGCAGTGGCTTTTGGGTCTGCAACACTAACACTGAGCTAATCCTGGTGCAAGCACAGGGAGCAGAGGCTTTGTTTGCTTTTTTCATATTAGGAAGGTATCATAGGTACCTCAAAAGAAAGGTTAAGAATTATTATCTCTAGATTGAAAGGAATAAAATAAGAACATAGAAAGCTGAAGTACTTATAGGTCCTTGTTTTATGCTCTCTCCATTTTTTTAAGGGGAAAAAATAGTATTGTGTGAATATCCTTTAGCCTACATTTGTCTAAGGCAGATTCATGTAGTCAAAAGGCTGAAGCCAACCCATGTTTGCCCTCAGACTCTGATAAAAAAATCACCAGTCTTTTTAGAATTCCAACATTTAAGCTTCTTTACAAAAGTAAACTCCCTTACAAAAGTCCTGTTTTATGGTGGAATTGATCATCGAAGTATCTTTGTCTCTATTGAGATTAAAAAAATAGCATATGCTATATAGGAAAGTTTGAAACAAAGAATAATGGGGGAGAAAATACAAAGAAAAAGAGGACAGAAAATGAGGGTAAATAAAGAGAAAACAAGACCTGTGAGGACAAAGAACACAGTCACGATGTTTCCAGACATCCAGCTCTTCCACCAGGTTTAAGAAGCCAAGTCCTCCACTCATGCAAATTAATTTGGGTCCTGCAGCTAAACAGAGGAACTGTTTACTTGGCCCTACCTGCAGAGGCAGGCACATCCCAGCACCTTCCAAAGCTTGTTCAGCACCAGTGAACGCTGCAGCTCGGGGAACTGGAGGGACTGTCCACTAGATGCCACTGTTTCTGCACATAAATGGCATTTTTCACTCTTCTAAGTGTGCTGCCTACATCCCTCCTGCTCCTGCTAGTGAGGTTCGGGCTACGTGTGTGCCCAATTATGTCAGAAAGACATGAAAGCTGCTACACAGCCAAATGCAGCAGCCTGTGGCTTTACACTGTCCATCATTCAAATACAGAGCCTAAGAGAAGACTTTCTTGGAAATTCTTCCCTCTCGGAAGGGATCCCATTGGAGCTATCATCAGTGTCCCCGAGCTGTAAGGCGCTCGAGAAGTGCTCACTAAGACTGGACTTTCCAGCACTGTCACTGAAAGCAGGTCAGTGACTTTATATGAGATCCACTTTCAAAGGGGTGAAGCTAGTGGAAAATGCAAGGAAATGGAATGTACCCATTTGTAGCTTAGACGATCCAGGCTTTGCCTGCTTTTTATGGACCCCAAGCAGGTGGGTAGACTCTGCTGTGCACAAGGACAGTCCTGCTTCTTCAAAGTATTGGTGAAGAGGAGTAAAACAAAGCAAATTCATAAGACAACCTGAAATTAAATGATGTGTAGGGAAACACATTTACCTGCAGGAGTTTTAAGGCTTTCTTGAGGCAACAGATAGAGCCTTGTTAGAATTTGCTTTTGAATGAAGACTTCTGTTTCTCTGCCGTACTGAACAAATGCAAAACTAACATCATCTGAACTGTGGAGGAAAACTGGATTGATCGAATGTGATCATCAGAGTGGGATTCCCAGTTAAAAACAAACAAACAAGCATACAACCCCCCCCAAACCTTATTTTTTTTAATGACTAAGGAGATCAGAGTGGACTTCTGAGCCTTTTATGGTCTATAAAGACTAGAAAAACTTGTGAGAACTGTGTCTTGAGATTTCTGGTATGTGATTAGAAATACTGAGTGCCTGCTGTCTGGCATTTTAATCCTCTTTCAGGTCTTGAGGTGCATATGTACATTAAAATGAAAACCAGTTAAAAGCAGAAAAGGTTCAATGAACTTGGAGTTAACACAACTGTCCTTACTCTATCAAATAAGCATGTCCAGCCCAGGGCAGGCTTAACACGAAACCAAGAGTTCGAAGCACTAAATTTTTCCCAAATCTCAGGCTCATTTCAGAACTTTCTGCAGCAGAACACTGCTTCAGAGTGATTTTTTTTTTCAGACTAAAGAGCAACCACTGAGTTGCCACTAAAAATGTATTCAGCAAAATGTTCCAGACATTCAGAATATATTTGAAATCTTGAACTCTTTGGTGTGACTCTGAGTACGTACCCATAAAAATGAGACCAGCATCTAGTCCACAAAATCCCTTGATGATCAGATATATAGCACTTCTGCTATCCAGAAACCCATAAAGACCAATAATTCACCTAATACAATCAGGATGTACTTCCATATACTTTATGGGAACAGTCCCAAGGTCAACGAGAAACTTCAAGCAGCTTGTCCTGGTTATTCAAGATTTGTAGTCTTAGTATATAGGATTTACCCAGTTCAGCCAGCAAATTGCTTAGGTCTTAGTGGCCAGCTTTACTTTTGGCCAAAACCAGTCCTGAAAGAAAAAGCCTGATGATTGCTGAGATGGTTGTCCCAGCCTCTATGGATCACCTACCATGTGATCCATACTGGGAAAGAGATTCCCGTCCTCCTGCAACACTTCTGACATTAAACACGGCTTCTAAGTCTGTAAGTAATTAGCAGAGCACATGAGAACACTTGTTTTTTTTATGGCAAAGAATCTGACCAAGGTGCTGGAAAATAAAAACAGTGAAAAAGAAAGAGCAACACTGAGCAGCAGCAACGGGAACAGCAGCAAAAAGGGGTTTGTGCTCAATTTATTGGTGCCACGGCACACACAGGAGCAGCCCTGGACTCCTGTTATCTGTAGGGAATGAAACATGCCAACAAAACAGGGTCAGTCTGTTTCCGTAGTCATGGAAGAATACTAGTACCATAAATTTATAGGTCCAATGGAAGACCTTTTAATTTATTGGGAAATGACAAGGCGTCTGTGGCCAACTTGTATAAAATTTACTCCTTTATACCTTAGCTACAGGCCTTGGAATATTTACCCTGTGCCTGAGGATATATTTATCGTTCATGCAGCATCCCAATCCATCAGAGAGCCCTCCTCAGAGCAGGATGCCTTTCCAAAAAAGAGAGGAGTTGCAAACAAACGTTTTTGAAAAGTTTTGCTCACAAAGAAAAACCTTCCTAGAAGCAAGTGACAGGCAGTTATGGTTAGATAAGGACTGATGTCTACACAGAAAACAATCTAGGAGTATCAGGAGATTGCTCTTTTGTTCGCTAACTGCTAGAACCGGTGGCTCTGCTTTCAGAGATCTGTTCACAGCTGCACTGCGCAGCTCTAGGTTTGCTTCTATATTAGGTCTGCATTAGGTTATCCTACACCATCCTCACTGTGCTGTTCTATATTAGTTACTGCTACTGTTTAAGCTACAGCTCTATGGTATTAACAAAGTTTTGTTACCATCAAGTCTATAACCAAGGAGGAGACTTGGGTTGGGATCAATATTCGGTGTTTTAGGTAAGTGTCATACCAGAAACAAAACTTTTTATTTATTTATTTATTTCCTTTCTTCCCTATTTACCACTGGATGCTTTAGAGCTGCTAAGGGAAAGAGAGAAAAATGTTTTCTATTCCACACCGCACAGCTGTTGCACTGCTGGAGAAAAACACTTTAAATATTAATACAGCTTTAGGGCTAAAAGCATTTCTTAAGAGGTATTTCAATGGAATGAGTTTTAGCAAAGTGAACTGCCACAAAAACAGAGTCAAAGACCAAAATCCCTTCAGCTGATAGCTGAAACTCATCATTTCAGAGGCTTCAAAACCCAGAAACAAGACATGGCCAAGCACTAACTTGCTACCATTGCAAGACAATTTACTACCATCAAGAGCAATGAGGGTCCCTCACTTAATTCTCTCTCCCCTTTGCCAAGGAAGTCCCTTTGGTTCCTCTCTCTGCTGAGAGCTGCTGCTCGCGCCCGCTCCGCGCCAGCCCCGTCCTCGGTGCAGGGTGCCGCCCTGCCTGTCACCTGGGCTTCCTCATCGCAATAACGTAATGGCAATGCCTGTTCCTGGGGGAACAACAGGTGAAACTTAACAAGTGCTAGGGCATATATAAAGATACAAAGAAGAAGATACAAAAGAGCCTGATCACGGCTCATCCTTCTGCAGAAGTTGCCATTTACCTGTTCCATATTTCACGGGCATTACTTCAGTGCAACAAGACAAACAGGCTGAAACAGGCACAGAAACAAAGCTCAGGGACACTGGGACTTCCTCCTTCGGTGCTTGCCCAGAGAAAACTCCCATCAGCAAAAGCTCGTGAGCCCCGAACGGCCGCCCTCCTCCTTTTGCTCGTGCCAGTTTTAGACATTAAGAACCTTCTTCTTTTTCAACAGACCTTTTTTTTTCCCATGCTTTGCTAAGAGATCTTTCTATATGTATGTATACTGTTTCACTATACAACAAAACTATAAAACTGTAAAAATTATGCTGGATCAGAAGAAATTGCTTAAAAATAAATAGGCTTTGCAGGTCCCTTCTGGTCTCTTGCTACGATGGGCACTAAGGATTTAGGATCCTTCCTAAATCTGTCTGGTGCAAAGTCTTTCAGCCACAGCACTACATCCAAGCCAAGAAAGAAGCAGCTGTTTTCCTCAGCCCACATAACCTGACCTGAGCAGAGGGCACTGCTGTCACTTGGGCTCCTCTTGAGGAGCGAGATGCTACAGGGACAGGGATTACAGCAGTATTTACACACCCAAAATGCTGACACATCTTCAGTCCTGCTTCCAAAATGTTTTTTCTTCCTGCATCATCTGAAATTCACGGCTGCCAAGGGGCTCAGAGGGGGCTAGTCCATCATTTAATGCTCCTCTCTCTCCCGTATCCCGGGCATGCCAAGTGTCCAAGCCCACCCGGTTAATTTACTCCCAGGCTTTGACTTCTGCTCCACCTGCACAAACAGCTCTGCTGCAGGAGCAGCCCTGGCCTCGAGGCAGCCCCGCATGCGGCTCCCGCCCTGCATCGCCCAGGCACGCGGGCCTGTAAATCACCAACGTTGCATGAGACAACGCATCGCCCAAACGGGCTCTTTACAACGTGACTCCTTAAATTAAACAGGACAAGAAATATATGAAATGGCAGCGAGGTCACTTCTTCCTTAACTGTTACTCCAGTTCAAGCCCACACATCCCCCACTCATTTCCAGCTTTGCTCTTCTGCTGTCTCTGTCCTGTAAGACACATCTACTGAGCATTATCAGTGCAAAAGGACTAGCAAAGTCACTGGGCATTAGTTTATGCACCTTTTAATAACCCCTTTTTATGATTATTATTATTTATTCTTGGATTTTCTGTTTCTTTGTCCCCAGGACTCAAGTCCTGTTATGGCAAGTAGTATACAAATGGGTGTATGAGTGTATGATGTTGTACGCTCAAACTCACTTCTGTAGCAATGGCTACACTCAGCCCCGGGTGACGGGGTTGATTAGATGTTGCAAGTAATTGCAGTGGTTCCTGAAAACCCGGGCGCTCACCACTTACCATTCATCAGCATGCAGACACTGCTCACGCCGCTTGCTTCACGACCAGATTTTACGGCCCCGCTCGTGCACAAACCTCTCGCCCTGATCTCCCTCGCTATCACACGAACAATGCGTGCCAGCGCTCACCCTGATTGTGTTATTAGTCTGCAGCACTTAGGAACTATAAATACATCACCTAAACTGTCCTCAAATTTTTAGGGTGGAATAACGAACTATGTGGTCTAAAAGTCTTGAATTTACTCATAGATAAAGTATCTTCATTTTGCTTAAATTGTCGCTAAAAGTTGGCATGTAGCAGAGAAGCTCCTCTCTGCACACAAGTAACTGCACAAGTAACTGCACACTCCTGTGATTTGCTGGGCACCACGCTTTCAAAAGGAACATAAGCTGAACTGTGCGTGTAATACTTCCATAAATGCAAGAGCATTCCATCAAGAAGCTGGGAGCACCACGTAGGGGAGACCCAGCTTCCCAAAACCCAGGAACAGCGCAGTCTGCGTGTACGTGGGCACGGAAAACTGCAGCGCCAGAGTCTGGATAAGGAAAACGGAATCCGCGGATATGGCGGGAGGGAGCTGGGGCTGGAAACTTGGGCTGCGCTGTGATTGAATCAGGTGAGGTCGGCAGGGACAACGCTAGGCTCCACTCCGGGAGCGCAGGGCCCTGCCCGATGCTCCGGGTGGAAAGCGGGTCTGCATCCCGCCTCCGTCCCCGGAGCCAGCGGCCTCCCTGCGACAGCTTCACTCCATGCAAGCGACAGCCCCAGGCCCAGGGAGTGGGACTAACGCTCCCGTTAATGGAGTTTAAAACGTTTCTCAACAGGTTTCCTAACTCTGTTTTGGGCAACACACAACCCAGGTTTCATGGAGCCAGCCAAAAGGGATAATAAGGGGAAAAGATGACAAACTATGGTTGCAGTTGGATAATAGAAAACAAACCTTTAAAAATAATTGGTAAATAAGGTAAGCCTCGTCCACCAAGGAACCAGAGCACCTCAGAATCAGGTCAAGTAATTGCAAATCCACAAAGGCCTCCAGCCTTGCCAGCCTTGTATCATTGCTCTAGTCTGAATCATTGCACAGATTTGACTACACAAACGAACCCGAAGAAGCTGCTGCTGCTAACGGGCCAAACCAAACCTGTTTGCAGGACAACTGACTTTCCTGGGGAAAAAAATAAGGCACAGCACGAGTTACGCATCTTCATCTTTTCCCTGTGTTCTCCTGACCTGCAGGTGCTCCAGGGATCATATTGGCCTTCCAAATCCCTGCCGGAGCTGCTGACCTGAGCTGCCGAGAGCGAGTCCCGCCGCGGCACGGGAGGAGCGTAGCTGGCAGATGGGCTGAAGGTACCGAGGACCCCCAGTGCCACTGGCTTTGTCCTGTGGTCATCTCCAGGGCAAACATTGTTCCTTGAGCTGTGGACTGCTCAGACATTATCCTCAAAAAAACAGCTATCTTAGCAATCTTCCTTTGGTGCGTATCGTGAAAAATCAGGGAAAAAACAGACTCTATGTAAGAGAATATTTTTTCTTCCTGTCCCTAGAATAGANTTTGTCCTGCGGTCATCTCCAGGGCAAACATCGTTCCTTGAGCTCTGGACTGCTCAGATGTTATCCTCAAAAAAATAGCTCTCTTTTAGTAATCTTCCTTTGGTGCGTATCATGAAAAATCAGGGAAAAAACAGACTCTATGTAAGAGAATATTTTTTCTTCCTGTCCCTAGAATAGATTGCTTAGGATTCCATTCAAATGCACAAAAGCTGATGGGGAAAAAAAATCGATACTGAGTTTGTTGCCTCAACAAGCAGGAATTTCAACCAGCAGGAACTGTGTTTAAAAGAGACGTGGCTATTTGGATTTGATAGAGTCTGATCCTGTCATCTGTAGCTGCGTCCACTTAGCTCCACTGTCTGAGCTTCTTTCTCTGCGTTTTGATATATGGCAACAGTACAGGAATACTGCATCCTGGCATGTGAAGTGGCTCGTTGGAGGAGGATATAAAACAGATGCGTGACATACCCAGCATGTACTCAGTGCACCTCCCATGACCTGTCTGGAGATGATACAAATAATCATCTTTGGAGACAAAGAAATGGAAATTAGCTCAAAGAGCAGGGAGGGAACAGACCAGAGTTGTTCAGAGGGTAAGAAATCAACTCAAGCTACCAGCAAAGTAAAAAGGTTTTTCTTTTAGAAGAAAAGGCTTTCTTTTAGAAGAAAGGACTTTTAGAAGGGGTTTTTCTTTTATATTTTTTTCAAAGCAAAAGGAGTGTCTTTCCCTGTCTGCAGAAACCTAGAGTTTCTCTCATAAAAAATCATTTGTTAAATTATGTCTGTGATTTACCTTAGAGGACAGTTACAATAAAGCTGCAAGTCTATCATGTCTATCTCTTTTTGTCACCTTAGCTCTTATCCTGATAGCACAAAGTCCCACCAGACCAGACTGGACCAGATTTTAGCAGAATGGTATTACCCTCCATGTCAAGTCAAAACAAACAGATTTCAGAGGTTCCATGTGAAAATAAAACCTGATTTTAGGATAACATTTTCTTTGATAATAAAGTTTTGGCTGAATGGCCAGATTCTCATTTGTCTGAAGCTTGGATAGATCACTCACTCAAGACAGATTCATCCAACACCTTCATTCCTAAATGCAAGCTCACGGAAACGCTCACGTTTGCCCCCAACGGCTGCTCCCAACCAGACTTCACCCCTTGTGGCTTCCTGCAAGGCCCAGTGCAGTTTGCTGCTGGAGAGGGGTCTGTCTAACNTTCCTAAATTCAAGCTCACGGAAACCTTGTTTGCCCCCAACGGCCGCTCCCGACCAAACTTCACCCCTTGTGGCTTCCTGCAAGGCCCAGTGCAGTTTGCTGTTGGAAAGGGGTCTGCCTAACCCTGCTTTGGCTAGAGGAGCTCACGTCAGCTCTGCAACGGAACCGAAACAAGCTCGAGCGGAGGCAGCGCGGCTCACCGGGAGCATCTCCTGCTTTGCTGCTTTTGGTTCTGTTATGGGCTCCACATACAGTTTTGCCAGCGCACGGCTGGTCTCAAGTCTTTGCAGATGTGCCCCACACAGGGTAAGTATGTAATACTAATCAAACTAAACAAAAATACACCAAAAAAAATCATCAAGAGCTTGGACCTGCCCAGTCGGAGTGGCAGGCATGGGAATTTCCCCTGGTAGCGGAGCCCACGAGAGGGAGTTTTCCCCTTCTCCACTTGCACCGGCTGCCACTGCGGCAGGTCTGTGGTGGCCTTCCCTGTCCCCCCGCAGACGGGTGGGGAAGGGGAGGAATTCTGGTTTGGCACNCGTGGTGGCCTTCCCTGTCCCCCTGCAGACGGGTGGGGAGCGGGTAGGTTGGGAAGGGGAGGAATTCTGGTTTGGCACCCCAGCACACGGAGACAGCCAGGCGGGGGAAGCAGCCGGAGCCAAGCACAGCGCTAACACGAGCTGCTGCTTTTGGAAAGGAGGAAACCCCAGGGCCACAACTGAGGCACCGCCTGGCTGGTGCCATAGCTCGACTCTGTGCTGCGTGTTGACCCTAAGGAAGCCCAGCAGAACTAGGACAAGATCTCACTGAGCAGGGAAAGGGCATTTGGGCTGTGTCATGGAATTGAAATACTCATTGTGCAGATAATTTGGAAAAATACCTTGTTTTTCTTTGGTTGACTGGCCACTGGAAAGTCGCGGATGGCATGCACATTGTGGTGAGGAGGGAAAAATGAGAATAACCAAGCAGTTTGAATGAATTTGACATGGCGGGAATAGGAGTGCTGGGGGACGGCAGCAATTGCAGCAAGGGAAGCGTGAGCAGGCTGAGGGCAGCACTGCTACCTGCTGCGGGCAGGGACAGGGGCTGCCGGGGCAAAGGCGGCCTGAAGCTTGTGAGGATGGAGCAGGGGCTGCCCAGCAGCGTGGGGTGCTCGTGGCCAAGCCCAGGTAGTTGCATTTGTGTGAGCTGGATGCTGCTCCTGGTATTTTAATCACGCCATGCCTTGGGCTGCTACTGCTCCCTCTTCCCCAGGCACTCGCTGCTGCTCTCCCTTGGCCAACGGCAGCCTTCGCGTGGCTGCGCCACAAGAACCCGATTCCTGCTTCTTTGCTCTTCTCTCGGGGTGACATCCAGCCGGATCAGCGCCGAGCTCCGCCGCGCTGGGCGGCCGCACACCCCACGGCAGAGGGGAGCGGGAAGGAGCAGTGCCGGGGTGCGCAGGGAGGGAACCGCCTTTCAGCAGCAGCGGATTTATGCCAGGCTAAAGTGCTCGTGTAACCACAGTCTCTTTGAGTGGCCCCCTTAATTTCAGCGTGGGCATGTGAAGAATCAGCTCTTACTCATGCTGAGTAAGAGCCACACAGACGAGCTTTTATCATCTGATATTCTGCATTCGCTAACCTTGTGATGTGCTCCGGGCTCTGCCAGCAGCGCTGGGAGCAGCGGCGGCCGCTCCGAGGGAAGCCACGGAGGGACAATGTCATTCCAGTGCGGGCAGCCTGGTAGGTGCGTGGCCACTTTAGCGGCTCTGTCTGCTAGGAAAGCAAATGAATTCAGGCGCAGACAAGAACTGATATGTGAAGTTTAGTAAAAATGTGAGTGCATAAATTAAAAGGACGGGAATGCAATGGATTTTGAATAGGGTCTTTCACATGACAGGGTTCTCCCAGAACCAGGAGGCAGCCGTTGCAGCAAAAAAAAAAGCTTTACAGTGTCCTGAAATAAATATTAGTATTTTTCTTAGCACGCAGGAGTTAAAATGGTAAATAAAAAAGTGTGCGTGTGCATATGTGTGTGCAAATATATGAGAGGCAGGAAGTGTGAGCTGTAGTGAAAAGGGGTTGATTCAGACCCCTGCCTGATAGAGAATACTACCTGATACAGAATATTGACAAAATATTCACCACATTTTGCATATTTTCTACTTTCCCTCATGTATCTTCTGGGCCAGAATTGGCAGATACGGGAAGGGCTGAGCTTCCAACCTGGAATTTCAGTTTCCCAACACAATTATCTCTCCTCTGCAAATCACTTCATGGAAACGCTTTTGAAATTGTGAATCAATGCTTCTCTGAATCAGCTGACAGCTGAAACGAAAGGTCTAAGGGAAGAACTGCCTGATTCATTTTGATGGTAAATTAGCTCTGTTTTGGGGGGTTAAATATCTGGTAAATATCGACAGTGTTAACTACATCAGTGCTGACCAACACATGGGAATAAAGAGGGGTGATTCAAAGTGGGGTTTCTTCCTAATGTGTGAAGCGAACAGAACTTATTCTAGAGGCAAAGCTGGCAGAAGTGTCACATCCCGTTGGCACAGGAGCCACCCCTGGGCACATGTGCGAAGAAGCTGAAGGGACATGAAGGCTGCAGCACCAGGCAGGGATGAGCCATGAGCATTAACACTGCCACCCTCTGCTCCCCAGGACATCCACACCTGATAATGGGCACCCCTTATAACCCATAGAGTTTGTGCTGACAACAGGTCCGTAATGAGGCAAGGGTTAATTCCAAACCCAGGCATAAAGAGTTGGGGCCAATATACGATCCAAACTGCCACCAGTCATTCTTTCCAGTTGAAATTCTGGCTTGTGATACCATGACCTATTGTGAAATCAGTTACTGAAAAAAACACTCACATCTGCACTCACTTAGATCCTTTAGAAAGGGGGAAAAATTCCTATAAGGGACATTTGTGGAATATTTATCCATGCCAGCGTTCCCCTTTTGCACCATCCCTATCCATTTAGGAAGCATCACTCCTGCTCCTGCAATGGGTTTGATGCTTCCTATGCCAGGCACAGCATCAAGTCATTGCCAAAGAGTTGCCCATTCAGCTAAGGGAATTAGTGTAAGAATTATCTTAATGCTTGTCAATATATATGGTGGAGGAAAGAGGAGCAGGAAAGGGGGGAAAGTTCAATTCAGTTCTCCAAAAATATCCCTTTTCCAATGTCTTCCAAAAGGAAGTCACCAAGCCTACCTCCCTTATAGCCACTTATGTGGAACTGTGCATTTTGCCTCATCAGGCAGAGCATCTCAGACAGGATGGAGGAACTGAG
Organism: Crypturellus undulatus; assembly: GCA_013389825.1. Taxonomy (NCBI): domain Eukaryota; kingdom Metazoa; phylum Chordata; class Aves; order Tinamiformes; family Tinamidae; genus Crypturellus; species Crypturellus undulatus. Next base: position 141,992 of record VWPW01015214.1, read on the forward strand.
GAGCCCAAACGTCTCCCACTTACACCCTCTTCTACTGCTCATCTCTAGCTCTTCTTCCACTGGAAGACGGGACCCCAGACCTGGCACCAGGGGATTTATGAAGTTTTCCAGCCCATTATGAGCCTGACACTTCCTGGACACTGTCCCCACGCGGGGCTGTCCCTGCCTCGCATCGTCCCCAGCGCTGTGCCTCCCTCCTCGGCTGTGCACCAAGCTCCTATCGGACACTTAGGATTTAGACAACATGTACGCAGGAATCAGAGAAGCAGAATAAATGAGGCTGTGCTGAGATCCAAGAGCTGCTACGGGGGCCAAGAACGGGCGTAATGTTATTTTAGGTCACTGCAAATATGATATCAGCTCTGATGCTGGTCACAGCAGTTTCATGCCTGGACCACCACTGACTTAGCTCTTCTGATAATCTGTTCTGAATCCCTTTTTAATCCTGCAGTGTGTTCATTGGATTTTGAGCAACTGAATATTTTAAGCTTTTCTTTTTTTTTTTTTTTGCCCTTAATTGCTCAAGCCCAAAGTGCTGATAATTTAGTAAAATTTGGTTTGCTAACCGCGAAGTTTGTTAAAACTGAGTGAAAGAAGCATGTTTTCCCTGAAATGGCTTGCCTAAAAGCTGAATGTTTACTATAACATTGGGAAAAGGGTACTTCTGGCCCTAATAACATTTGACTACAGTTATTTTTTTCCCCAAACAATGGCTTCTGAAGCATCATCACGTTTCCCAGGAAGCCTTCCTCTCTCTGCTGACCTCCTCCTCTTACTCACCTGGTCCAAAGCCTGTGGAATCCATTTCCCCTCCTTTGACTCAGCCCCCATTTTCCACGACTCCCTGTTTTTTGCCACATTGGAATTATTCCCTCTCCAAATCTGTTATTAAATCCCCACTGGCCTTGGCTCCTGGCCTGCTCCAAGGGCTGCCTTGTCAGGATGCTTATTTACCCTCACCAGAACACCAGAAGTAGTTTAAACTGAAAACACGGCCGTTAAAAGCCTCACGCAAAACATTCAAACATCCTACATGAAAAGAATGATTTAGAAGAGAAACACAAAACCCTTCTGCAATGCCGGGTCTCCCTGCCATCCATAAAGGATACAGCTAGTTATTTAATTCAAAACAAAACACGCAGTCTTTCAGAATCTCCTCCTCGATCAGACCACCAAAGCACTTAGCATCTCTTCTGCTCACCAAATATTTTTATGATTTTCCACAAAAAAAACAGCCAGACAAAATGTTAATAACCACTCAGAAAGCAAGGGAGCCCATCATGTCTCCAGGCCCAGGTAAAATAAAGTAAATCACTAGAGGAGCAAAATTTTATACAGCTTGATTTTAAATTCTTTTTTCACTATAAGGAAATAAGAGGTATGAACCAAACTAAGGAGCAAACAGCTGTTTTGTTCCTAGATCCTGAGGAACAGTTTGGGCTCGTCACCAGGAAGGAGCGATGTCCAGGAACAGTCAGTAGGTTCAAGAGTAAACGACCACTGGCTTGGGAAGTCCCTTCCCTTCAGGGTCTGAATGTCAACAGCAGAGACTGCAGCTCTCTTAATAACAGGCCCAGTTTCACCAACGAGGCCAATTAATCACCAAGGTGTCTTACCTAGGGGTGAACGAGACTCCTGTTACTTGTGATTTTTAAACCCAGCCTTGGCGCATGCCTGCGCTTCGCTCTGATGCAAAGCAGAGACACGAGGACCATCGTCAAGGCACCTCGCTCACAGGCCGGCTCAGGGCACGCAGCAGAAAGGCAGCGCAAATTAATCGGGCCAATTTATCCTGCTGCTGGGCAGGGCAAATCACTGTTCTGCACCCAGCCAGACGCTCTTTACCCTCCCCAGTAACCTGCAGCGTAGATGCAGCCCAGCCGACTTGCTATGAGACTTATTTAAGGTCTGAGTGATATCATGGGCTCAGCGGAGGTGAGCGCTGGACGCGGTGCAGCCACTTCGGAGCGTAGTAGACGATTATAGCGGTTATGGACCTTGTGGCCTGCAGGCAGCCCTGCTCCTCAGCCCTGCGCCCGCATTGCCCTCCATTCACCTCTGGGAATGGAAGCTGTCTCGGAGACCACGGGATGCCTAAAACACATGGAGCTTCATGCCCTACAGCACTCCCATCCCAGGAGCGGGTCAGAAGGTGGTTTCCACTTGGGCTCCTTCTCCGCATGGCAGAATAGGCTCCTTTTTCAGCATTTGTTTCTATTATTAAACCCTGCGGATATTCCCTGGTGCTTACTTCTTGTCCTCCTCCTCCGCCTCTAGATGCAGAACAAAGTTTCTGCCTCCAGCACGATGTCTTGGCCCACAAACCCCCGACGAGCAGGAGAATCCCCATTCCACTTCATGACCTGCCACCAGCAAGCGAAGCACACGCTGAACGCGGCCCGTGCACCACTGCAGCGTCTTCCATAAGAAAACATGGATTTCTGCCATTAGACAGACACAGAAACTAGTAAGCTATTCCCTGCATTCTTCTATCCCCCTGGGCAGCCCGTGTAAGGGAACCATTGATACTCGCCATCAGATAGACACACAGAGCAGCAATAAAGTACCTGTGATTCACTGCATCTTTGCTCCTTGGGGGGCTTCTGAAGAGGGAGCTACTGATTTCTTACTTATGTTTAAATGATTTGTGAAGGGGAAAAAAAATCTATTTTATAGCCCATGCCTTTTCACCATAGGGGAAACTGTTTTCTGTGAGTTCTGTATTTCACATGACAGATAGCTTTCCTCTAATTGCTTGCCTTTCCTCTGGTTGTTTCTTAGGAAGCTCAAGTTTTTCCCTAATCTTGTAATTTTAATCAGTTAAAAGGCGCTATCTATCAGGTGAAACATCAAAGCCCTCCCAGCTCCTGCATATCCTCATCTCCGTGGGAGATTCAGCAGCACGAAGACCGCGATGGTTAACGGCTCATCACTCCCGACACGGCAGCCCCTCCGGCATGCAGCTCCCTCCCCTACGGCTCACGTAACAGGGGAGGAAGGTGGAGTGAAAATGCCAAGAGCTTTTCCCAATGCCATGCGGAGAGCCAGGCTGCTCCCAGCCTCGCGCCCTGCCCAGCCTCGCCAGTAAGCGTTTGCTCGCAGGGCGCGCGGAGCAGCCGGTGCCTCCCGGGCCCCGGCTCCGGGCAGCCCACAAGGGCCGCCCTTGTTCTTGGGAAGCCGGAGGGCTGTGCACGCAGCAATGCAGCATTTGCACTTGGAGGAGATAGGCTGAGCACGAGGAGCTAAATAAAGAGAGATTCTCCACGTGCGGGCAGCAGCGGGAATCCTCTCTGGGCGCTGATGCAGAGCCGCAGCGTCGCGTAATGCTTGAGAGTGCCCAGCGTCTCCCGGCGCTGCCGCAGCGCTGCCCTCACCACAACGTGTGCTTTGGGGAGCGTTGGGAACACGGCGCTTCTGCACTATTTCCTTTCCAAATCAGCCACATTTAGTCTTGCTCTGCTTTCTGCCTCTGGAAACCTAGCCCAATCCCTGGGTCTGGTCAAGGGACAAAGCAAGCAAAGCATTTTCTGTAGGCAAGTATCCACAACCCAAAACCACCTAATCACACGTCTCGGTTCCTCCCGACTGGGTAGTGTCTGCACCAGAGAGGCCAGTGTTGGAAAACAAGGAACTGGCCAGGACAAAAGTGCATTGGCAGAGCCCCGGGAAAGAGCTTGCATGGGACCTGTCCACGTCATCCATCCAGGCCTTTCACGATGACTAGATGTGCCGACACTCGCTTCCCACTCCCGGGCATTCCAGGTGGCCACTGCCTCTGCAGTGGATCCAACTCTGGATTCTCCCGCTGTCCGAAGGGAGGACTTTTGCATTTAGGACAGAGACACACTACTAGACGCAACAACCTGCATTAGGTTGCCTGTTGAAGGCAACACCTTGTGGAACAAGAAATGCAACAGCATCGAACATGCCAAGTATCAGCAGTTCTGTGCAAAAACACCCCTAGCCCTGGAGCCTTCCTGCCTGGTTACCATCACGGAAGTTCAGCGGGACTGCCCCCTTTCACAAAATGTCTTTATGGGAAGTGGATATTTCTATATGAAGTCTTCCAAACAGGGCCTTTTACGTGCAAATTATTAATTCAAGGTTAAGATCTATAACCATCGAAGAGGCAGGGAGACTGCCTGAGGCAGGGTATGGATTCTGGAAGGAGCAACTCAGCACTTCATGAGCTGAGCTCCATGGCCGTCAGTCTGAGTGACTATTTCCAACACAACTGAAGCTGTATTTCTCTGAATTAATGTTATTTTAAATAAAAAGAGGCACTGAGTTGCCTTCTCTGGTAAATATTTCTAACTTCCCTACCAGACTTGATGGCATTTACATGATACTTGTAGGGCACTGGGAGAAGAAACATGCTTTATACAACTAGAGATTATGCCAAAGCTCAGCATTGAATTTGAATGTCCCTGTGAATTTGGAAGATAAAAAGACACTTTCCATTTGATGGAAAGGTGTCAAATTTCCTGTTGGTATAAACTGATGCAGACAGTTAATTATAATGAAATCACTCCAGTTATACTGACCAAAAATCTGACCTGGGTCCATTTGCCTGAAGCACAGCAAGCAAAATCCTGAATCTGAACATGCCAGAACTTCCTATTAAACCTGATGTCTAGGGGCTTGTTTTGCCTTTTAAGCCTGTTTTTATTTTATTTTTTATAGTGATACTATATTTCTATATAAACATATTGCAACAAATGTTAGTAAAGAAGTCACAAATCAGAATATGCTTTGTAAGTTTATAATATAAACATCTAATATTAGATTCCTTTTTTTCTTAGGCATTTTGACTGATCACCTGAAATTGCATAGCAAGCACACGTTCAAAGCAAGAATCTGCCCAACATGAGGGAATGACCTTTGTTTCTTTTCAAACTCTGAGTCAAGAACATCCCTGCCACAACTTTGTGAACGGCACTTTGTGAAAACCCCGGTCCCTGCACACGCAGAGTCAGCGGCGCCAGGAGCCTCCGCGCGGATCCTGCTCTGCCCGCGGCAGGACCGGGCGCCACGGCAGGACCGGGCGCTGCGGCACCGCGGAGCGTCCCTGGCCAGACCCTGCTGCTGCAGGACGCAGCTAACACGCTGCAGCAAGCGGCTCTGCAGGAGCATTTTCAAAGCGGTTTCCGTGGACATTTTTGCTGCCTAAACCAGCAAGACATAGAGCATACACAGTCTGGGACTCTGGTTAATGAGTCCTTTGCTATATTATACAAATAGGTAAGGGGAGTCATTTACTAATCCATTTTTTTCCAGCAGAGTCCAACATTCACAGCTGAAAACAGCCACAGGCGATCTAGTATTTTTGTATTACCCGTGTAACTCGTTCCTTACAAATAATGAACACACATAACGAAGCACTGCTCCGAAGAATAAATGACTAACCAGATTTTATCAGTACACAAGCTAGATTCAATGATTTATGAAGAAATCTTGGTCCCGTCTAATGGAATTTTCCCAAAATAAATTCATGTAAACAACTTGCCACAAAGAGGCAGTCAGTGCTGGTTGGTATGTGTAAACAGCTTTAACAGTTGAGAATATAATCTCCTTGACTGCTGGGCAGTCTGGGGAGATTCATGCAGAGTCTCCGTTCAGAAAACCACCTTTGGCTCCGGTCCCTCTGACATCATGACGCCACCCATTTCACTCGTTTCTTGTAAATGTTACTATCATCATAGGTGGATAAAACCACTTCGCCTCTCACAGCCAGCACATTAATTTTTACATTCCTCCTCAGAATCCCCAGATGCTGCTGAGGAGACGGCGCGGTGGGAGGAGGCGACGGGGAGAGAGAAAAATGAATAAAAATACCCCAACGCCGAGTAAATGCATCGCGGTGTGTTCGGTTTGCAGTGCTGGGTTCCCGGGACATTCTGCACGCTCCTCGGAGCGGGCTCAGAGCAAGCTGCAGCCACGCTAACACGTGGCAGTCACTCCTAGCACGTTAAAGGGGAGCTAACTGCGAGGTGAGGGCAACTGTTCAATACGTCGTCCCGCGCAGCATTGAGAGCAATGGGGAAACCAGCCTGTGCGAGCGCACATTGTGGCGTGAGCTGCTTCCCCAGCAACCAAAAGCACAAGTCTTTCAAACCGAGCCCAAGCTGTTTGCAAAGTTTGCCTCATTATCAAAAATATTCCCTTTTCTGCTCCAATTCATCCTTAAAAATAGAATGCGCAGTCAGTAACAGTTGTATTAGAATACAGGCAAGTGGGCAGGCTGGCGTAGAACCAGAACAACAAAAGACATGGTTTTCTAATAATATTTGTATTTATAGCATCACTAGCAGTTTCTTGGGCACGATAGCTACAGTACAGCATGTCCTACCGCTTAGCGAGAGGAGAAAACCTCCACTGTGCAGAAATCTTGCAGGCACTAGTAAATGCTCTGGTTTATTCTTTTTTGTGTGTGATTTGTAGAACTTGCAAGGCTTTTCACTGCTAATATTTCTACATTAGCCTGATTTCACAATATGCACGTTAGATGAAGACTGCCTTTTTTAAAGGGACTAGTGATTTTGCATGCCTAACTTCTGGGTTGCCTAACTTGCGCCAGCCTTAAAGAGCAGCCTGATACTTTGAGGATTTCGAAAAATCGGTTCCTTGGAGATGTCTCACCATAACACTTCATCAGTCTCAGCTCTGGTCAGGAAAAAACCTCCTCGAGTCGCAGCTGAAGGAGATGGCGGTGCTTTCTTGGCCTGACGCAAGAACTCGTCTGCAACAACGCGCTGCTGTGATAGGGGCGACTCATCTCCAGCTCCAGCTTGAGCTACACGATTCCTCTGACTTCCATCACGTAACTCTGAGGTTAGATCAGTGTGAATGAGATCAATATTTACTCCCGCTGTTTTAGGTGGCTCTGATCAGCGTTTTCATGTAACTTTTTGAGCTATCTTGGAAGAGATTTTTTTTTTAAGCGTTTAAAATTTGTTTCAAATTTTAGCTTGGTTCTGATTGAAACAAAAGGTGTCTTTGGTGAGCTGAATTAAAGGATATTATACATGCATGGATTTTACATTAGAACAGTTTTGTTCTGAAATAAGAACAGAATAGCTTAATCCAATCATTGGCATTAAAAAAAAAAAAAAAAAAAAAACAGGATAAGATAATGGAGATTTCATAGGAAACATATACCTGATGCAAGACAGACTCATACGCAGGCCAGCAGCCAGGTCTAACAGAAAAAACTGCTGTGACGAATTCTCATCATATTATATTCCCAGGCTTTTTGGAGGCTATTTTTTGGCTAACCAAAACCCAGAAGCTATATCCTCAAGCAGATATAGAGTAACATCTCTGCTGAAATGCATCAGGAAGATGCAGCCCATAGCATGAATTTAGGAAGCTCGGCTACGTTTGGACCCAATTCTTGCACTGAGCTAGCATCAATCACGAGTGACAGTGCCCGAAGTCAGCACGCTCAAGGCAGTGCAAATGAAACAGAGATTCAGGCCAAATCAGATCAGGAGTGATTTACAAGGACTTTGCAGAAAAACACACACTCCCAACATAGCTGCTGGCTAGTTCATATCCTATGGCTCAGAAATCCCCCAACAGTGCAATCAGCCAGCCCACAGATGCAAGGTCCAGAGCAAATACAGGGGATTCAGATACAAAGGTTAAAAGAAATCTGTGTCACCAGGGATTAATCTCCAGAAGCAGTTAACAAAGCCTGATACACACAGTATTCATGTAGCATCTACACCATCAAGAGCTGCAACTGATAATCTGGAATCCCTCTCTAGGAAAGCTATTTTCCTAATCTCTTTTGCATTAAATATTTGAGTTCATAAAGGTGCTGTATGCAAATGTTGAATATCATTCTGCTGAGAACTGCTGGAGAATTTTTGGAAAGAGCACAAAGCAGGGGTGTTTTCAGACAACACACAGCTACCTCAGGCACTGAGATGCCCAGCACCCCTAGACCCTGTGACACCAGCAGTGCCAGCACCAGTGCCCGTTCTCACACGCTGGGCTCTGCAGTGCTGGCTGCAGACTCGTGCTGGTGCCCCTTGCCATAGGGCACAACTGCCTTCCACAGGAAAGCTCTTCTGTCTAGATCCATCTTCATTCCTGCTTCTCCTATCACACCTTAGCCTCCAGCTACCGGAAGGTTAATGATCACTAGCAGCTTCATGCTGAACCCTTTTTGGAGAAGTCCTGCTGTTTCACTTCCTGGGGCCATTCCTGCCACCCTCTCCGGGCCCTCTCTGGTGTCCCCAGTCCCTCTCACTGGCTGCAGAACGGGGCCCTTTGGCTGCTAGAGCCGGGAGACGCCGAGAGCTCCGGGCGGCACGTGAGCGAGTCTGACACCTGAGCTCAGCCAGAGCAGAGCAAGCGCCCGTGGCGGCTCTGCTGAGGAGTCTCAGAGTTTTTCCCCTGACAGCTGGTTGTTAAACTGCCTATCACCGTAGAAATATCTGCTTTCAAGAGCAGACCCCGTGGCTGCTACCCTGAGTAACTGCTGCTTACATACACACATAAAGTGTGTCTTGCTTTGTCTAATCATTGGGATGGCACCAAAAATTATATTAATAACCACAAGCTCACAATCTTTGACTAGTTACCTGAGCAACTGAGAAGATCAAAGCTGCTACGTGTTTTTTATAAGTAGTTGCGTGTATTTGTGTCACTGAAAAGGGTGAAAAGCAGCCTAAAAAGGTAGAAACGGCAGGAAGAGGCATATGTTACTTTTTGGCATGTGTAGCTTGTAATGTAGATCTTTCTCCTAGAAGAAGAGAAGAAAATGTTACTTCCATATCTGTAGTATTGTACTAGGGACATTTTTAGATCAAATTCTCCCATTTCAGTCCAGCTGGCAGAGTAGTTACCAGAGACTACAGATCAAACTAGTTTGAAAAATTAAAATCATAGCAGAAAATACATATTGGATCATTTTTGTTTCGTTTGCCTCGTGATATTTGACCCTTTAGGGAGTGCTTGGGTCACACTATCAAGCCTTTTCTCAAAGCACAAGGACTTTCTAAAATGAGCAGTGAGATTCTTGCGCGTTCTGGTGACTATAGGGACCCCAAACACCACTGCGTTTGCGGCAACAAGGTAAGATGCACCCGGCTGTACTGATTTCAGCCGAGCGACGGTGGTTTCTGGTCCCCTTTCTGCAAGCACAAATGGATGCAGAAACGCTGCGGCGTTTTCCAGCAAGGTGGGAGCCTGCGGGCAGGGGAAGGGAGAGCATCCGTGAGGGCCAGGCCCTGCCAGAGAGTTGTGTCACCCCCTGGCAGAGCCGCCAAGGGCCGGGGGAAGCCCTGCGGTTGGGGGGGGGGGCCCGCTGGCCACCGGGTGTCGCTGCTACCCCAAATTTTGGAGCTGGTCACGCATGTCTCGTGCTCCAGCGTTAAATCTATTGAGAACATGAAACAACTGTCCCTTTAGAAAAAGCTATTTTGTCTACTATCATATCTCTCTCCTTTAAAGACAGCAACTTTTCTCCTGTGCTCCCCTGCTCTTCCCCTCTCTTGGGAGCCAGGATTCCTCCGCTCCGCTCGCGGAGCTCTGTTTTCTTGGCATCCTAGGGGATGCAACGAGAGCTAAAGGGGAGCTCTGCAGAGCCGTGGTGGCGCAGACAAGGGGACACAGCGGCTGTTACCTGGCCAGTCTCCTCCATTCCTCAGCTTGCCTGTTCTCATCTCCCATTCCACGTTTTCCCCCCTCACAGAGCCTGATCTGGAGCTTGCGAGCCAACAGACAGGGCAGCCAGGGGCTTTACGGACACTGGAAGCCACTTGCCATCTCCTCCAGCACCCTCGGAGAGCAGCTTTTACATTCCAGCTCCAGAGCGAGGGGGAAGGCCAACAGCATGAGGTCCCAGCTCGAGCACCACTTCTAACTTTGCTGACAACTGCTGGGAAAGTCAACTTTGGGGAATCTTAGGCTTTGTTGCAATTTCATTAAAAATAGGACAATTCTTGGGAAAAACAAAGTGCCACCAATATTGTTTTTTAAGCACTGAACCAAGATTTTTCTCAAGACAAGAGAAATGGACTCGTTTGAATCATAATTCCTCACAACCTTTCACTGAGGTGACATTTTTTGAAGAGTGACATGAGTAAGAAGTGCTCCTGGCGCATGGGCCACAGCCGCCGCTCCACCGTCTGCAACCGCCCTACCCAGCTGCACCATGACGGAGGTGGCTGGGCTATTTCCATCCCCTAAGCGCTGTGCTGGGAACATCCAGGGCCATTCCCAGCCCTTCCAGAAGCGGCTGGAGGATCTCCGGGCAGGAAGGCTGTAGGCAGAACTCATGTCGGTTCAGGCTCGCAGGGCTCTGGCCCTATGGCAACCCGACCACCTCTGCAAATCTGTACAGTTTGTTCCCAGGACCCTAATTCCATACTGGCAGCACCTGAAAATGATGCCGGAGGGTTTGGGTTCAAAGTCAGATCCTCTGTGACTCAAAATTGAACAAAATCAGCCCAAGTCTCCTACCTGAACCCATGACCTACAGAGTGAAATTTACTTGAAATGTCTGTTGCTGGGAATTCCTACCGGATCAGCAATGCCACAATCATTTTATGTCATGGCTTGCAGGAAAGCTGGAGTCGCAGCAATAACCTCAGACAAAATGGGAGACTCACGAGTCTGGTGGCTGCTGACGAAGGAAGAGGAGGGTGTGTTAATTCTGTTCAATCATCTAATGTCCTCATTTAAGTGAAAAAAAATGCAATGTGAGGCAGCTACTCCGTCAGCCCTTCTGCTGAGATTAATTTCTACTCGCTTTAAGTGATTCAGTGCTCTCCTTAATAGTCCTGGCCAAATTCAGGAAAGGCAAAAACAGTCTAAATGACTGATCTCCAACTCGAAGGAAATGCTGTCTTTTGTATGCAAGAATAAAAATTCCATTGGCTACGAGACTCTTAAATTAATAAAATGGATTTACTTGTTATTTTGCTTAAATTCTTTCCTCCATTCTGTCGCATAACTGAAGGCATATTTTAACATAAATCACTGAAATATTTACTGTTGGCATATTCAAGAACTGAGTGGATACTGGATCCCTAATCAATAGGTATAAACAAATGAGAACCAGAATGTTGGTTGGTGAAAATCGAAAGAATTGTTTTGTCTTAAGCCTATCTCAAAATTTAAATTACACTTTAAAAAACAGATGTTTGAATTTTACTACATTTAAAGTAACTAACTGAACCCTCTGCTGCAGAATGTATGTAAAGACACGGTTATACCTTCCACCAGAAAAGCCCTGCCCAACCTTTTAACAAGATAAGAATCTAATTATGTATGTTTAAAGTGACATTTAGAGGCCTCAGTACTTTTCATATTAGATCTCAGATCTTAGAGCTGGCATCTGTTTCTCCTTTTAGTTAAGAAATTGAAAGACTATTTACATATTCTTAGGAGTATATCTCCAATTAAATCTTTTTCAGAACTGCACTCTCAACATTTCGTATTAAATTTCTTGGCAGACAACTATCTTTTTCTTTAAGGGATTTATTTATTCAGTTGGATACTTTTTTTTCCATCCTTTGCCTGGGCATTTGGAGTCTTCAACCTCACCATCCTGTAATTAGAAAAATGACCCTACTCAGAAGCTTTGGAGCTCTGCTCCAAAAAGTCTTCTTCCCAATTCATTTATTCATCCACTTTTATACTGAAGTGGCTTCATCCGGTATTTGCCTTCCTAACACAGCCTGCAGTAGCGCAGCAGAGTTAATTTAATCAGGAGTTTAGTGATTCACATTATTGTCGCTAAAGTCCAACATCCAAGCAGACGATTTCTACGTTTATCATTCAGTGAGCAGGGGAGGCGAGTGGGGAGAGACAAGCGAGGTGCAGAGGGAACACAGACCCGCCAAGGACTTTTGGAAACCGTGACAACGGATTCCTTTTATAAAACAATTCCTTCTTTCCAAGAGAAGTGTAAGGAATTGTTTCTATCCCAAGATTATAAGCAGAATACTCTATTGCCTAGCCTCTCTTGCCAGAGTCATATCTATCATTTTCTATTTAGATTTCAAATAACAAAGTTGCCTTCCTAGGTATCTTAGCACAGTAAGAATTGTATTAGATACCAGCTCCCCAGCTCTTCGAAGCAGATGCACAGAGACATCTCTCTCTTTCTCCAAGCAGCTGACAAATGGATCTCTTGCAACACGCGTGGAAAAGCAGTAGATCAGGACTATCTTGGACCAGCACAGAAAGCAGATGCCAGAATATCTCAGGGTGCACCTAAGAGCTACGCTGTCAGCCCCTTCTGTGAACCACGCGGTACAGAGGATTCCCCGCTCTGTCTCTCAAGGACCCTGGGGACATCAGCCCAAGCAGAGATCGCTGCGCCGGTCTCAGGTGGCACTGCTGAATCTCACCGACCTCTGCTGCAGCAGGCTCCATACAGCCAAAACCGAATCCAACCACGGGAGTCCTCCAGCCAGACTAAGCGACTACCTAGAGCCTTTGCGACGGCAGCAAATCTTTGGGGTTTAGGGATGATGCAGGTTAATGGAATCACTTTAAAGGAAGCTCTGTCTATAAAATCAGATTAAGACTCTCTGAATGAAAAACTAGTTTAGTTTATCTTTTCTTAAAAAAAAAAAGAAAAAAGAAAAAAGCTCTAACCCAGAGAAAGATGATGGAAAACCCTGGTCTAACAGATACATGGAAGGGACTCCTAGCAGCAGGAGACTGGAAAATCCTGAATCATAAAGGTTTTTACCTTTCTTCCCTGCTCCAGTGCCAGTCAGGCCCAACTCTGCTGGTTTCAGGGCAATTCCATCCCAGCCAAGAACCAGAATCTGGCTCCAGGCAGAGCCAGCAGCTCTACTTCCATCCAGGAGATGGAGTGGGGCTCCCAGACAAGGATAAACCACAGCACATCCACTCCTGTGGTTCATGATGTCATTGGAATGACTCAATAGAATTACAGCCTTATGTCGAGCTGGGTGTATATTATTCTACTGAAATTAAAGCTTTTGAAATAGGAGCTTATTGTTTTTAATAACTCCAGTTATATAATTCCTTTCTCATGTTAGTGCCTCAATAAACATTTCTCATGTTAAATTTTACCCCAGATCCATCCTTGCCAGTTTTAGGCTCAGAACTGATATATCAGAATAATCCTTTGCGTTTTAAGTCCCACAGATACTGGGTCGTTCACATGATGTCACTGCTGTGTATATTCCTTCATTTACTAGTGGTGAGTCATTATTATCGTGGCTAATAGAAAGAGGATTATCTCTTCATTAAATCAAAGGCATGCCAGTTTGGTGGTGGTGCTGGTTCACCTCCTTGGTTCTTAACTCTTTAAACTCCACGACTCAGTGCTTTGCAGCACGGGCTGCACCAGGACAGCCGCACACTGCTGCCAGGAGCTGGCACCACAGCCATGGGGAAACCAAGGCCTGATGCTTTGCTCTGCTGGAGACCTGCCGGCTCATCTTGGAAAAACTGCTCAAAGTAGCAGAAAGTGTTTTCATATCCTTGAGAATCAGGATCTTCACTTCTTTACCCCAAATTTTTAATTCATAAAGTGAAATTAACTCTCAGTTGTGCTGCAATTACAGTAATATACTACAAAGTCTGCTGAGGTTCTCATGATAAACACCTTAGTTGTTTAATATAAATGGATTTATCAACTCTGTGACAAAGATACAGTGGGAGAGAGGTACCATTCTGCAGGATGAAGAACTGTTACATCTAATCCAGAAAGGCAAATATTGATCACCGTAGCCATTAAAGGATCAGCTCTCAGGAAATAAAAATACATTTTCAGAAGGCTGCAGAGCTATGAAGAACTAAGCTAAGATCAGCTGGAGAAATGAGTGATGTCTGCATTCCACACAGGGCCTAGTCAGAAGCCAGAATTCCTTTTGCTTAGGAAATTCCAGTATTTAAAATATTTTAAATTTATTTTCATTCTGAATTGAAATAAAATGCCAAGTTTTCCTATGAATTAAAATTTCTAAGACTCCTCAGGAGTTAGAACTACAGAGTTAGAAACTAAATATTTGGCATGTTAAATCACTTCATTTTAGGTAAGGCAAAACTAATTTCATTATGACAGCACAGAAACAACATAAAACATAGTATTAAATGCAATTATACATTATTAAATATCAACCTTTGTAAACCTTAGTATAAAATTAAAATTTAAACCAACATTAATGAAAATAATCAAAATATTTCAACTTTATAAAACTCCTCTTGATAAAATTGAGATACTTGTTTTTAAACTTCTTTTCTCACGGAAATTTTTTTACCAAAATTGCTACCTTCCCTGGAGAAGCACTTGGATTTTAGTGAAAGCGCATTCATCAACAGTGAACTATTCCATCCAAAAAATTTCAAGGAGCCGTATTTAACTGAAGTGGTGATTGCTGCCGTGATAGAAACAAGAGCTGTCCTCCTGCACCACTGCGAGCAGCAGGATTCCAGAAGCGTCTCCTGAACCTGCAATGTCTCTTCCCAGTAATCCCGAAGTCTCCGCGCGGGGCCGGGAAGCCGAGCGCTGGAGCAGCCTGTCATCAATCGGGGCTTTCTCTGCTTTAAAGCACGAGAGGCCGAGGCAGCCATCCCCTTGGAGGAAGCCAGGGCTGTGGGGAAAGCAGGAGGCTGGATGGAACTGCTGGCCCATTTCCTCCCCTTATCTCCCCTGTCACCCGCTATCGGACAGCGGATTATAATAAAGAACACAGGGTTGAAACACAATTATCCACAGACACGTTTGAGGGCTCACAAATCTGCTAATGTTACTAACAAGCAGAGCTACTCACTGCAGAGCACTCCAGCGCTCCAGACGAAGGCTTAGCTGTTAATGAAACCTAAATCTTTGGGGTTAAAAAGGAAAAAAAAAAAAGAAAGAAAAAAACCACCTTAGCCCCAGAGATAAATTTCAAGCTTCTCAGGGCTTAAACCTGGAAGCCAATACATCACAGGAACTTTTAAGAATTATGTGAAGAACAAGCAATGTTTGTAGGTTGCCATTATTAAATCTTATCTGATTTCATGTCCAAGGGATCTGAGCAGGCAACTGCTTGTCCTGAAATGCTGTATGTTTTCATCATGGCATGTCAAAAATGACCATTATATGAGATGGGGGTATCAGAATCAGGGAGGGAACAAGCTTCTGGGGTCAGAATCCTAACAGAATTTTTAGTGAGTGGTATCAGCCTGGTCTTGAGAAAATAACAGCTTTAAACGAAATGTCCCGAACATGGTGCTATATGTGCAATGAGGAGCCAAGAGATCTGGGTTTACTACTGAGCTTTGTAACAAATTCCCTTTATGACTTTGGGAAGGCCTTGTCTCCTAAACAGAACTTACTTTTTGTAGTTAATATTAAAATATATTATCTAGTGTTAAAACACTATTACGGAGGGAGGAAAAAAAGAAGCATAGTTTGAAGTTAAAAAACCAAAAGTTATTTCCCTAAATAAGTATGTACAAAGTTCAAAGCAACAGAAGCTAAATGGGAAAAGTGGGTGAAATAAGGCATTCTTATTGCAAAAGAGTTATCCAGGCAGAGAGCTGGAGTGGGTAACTCCAGGGGTACAGACAAGCCTTAGGAGACAAGCAGGGACCAAATTCATGAGGCATCTTCAGCTGAAGCCAAAAAATCCCTCAAGGATTAGGGCCCAGACCTTGACCTTGACTTGATTCTCTTGGAAGTTGGGTAGGGACCAGAGGACAACTGGGATTCTCACTGCAGCTGCTGTGGGAGAAACTCACTGCAATCCTGATCAGCGACAAAATCTCTGTCCTTCAGCACTGTATAAGACTGTATCTAACATGAAGATAGCTGTATCACATACATAACCATAATATATAACCATAAATATTACAAAAGCACTTTACAAATCATTTATATGTAGGCTGGAAATATCTACAAATAAATAGGAAGTTCTGTATATTTAGGTAAGGTAAATCACACAGAGATCAAGGGCAATAATGCTGCACCAATAATCATTTATAACATTAACAGACAATTTGTTTTCCTTAACAGATTAACTGCAGAGCACCGAGGAAGCACCACACTAACAGCCACGCTTGCACAAATGAGCTAGGAGTATTTTCGTCCCGCCTTGTTTCACACACAACCGTGGGTGTTTGCACCCTGCCCCTGGAGCACCCATAGGTGCAGGTCCCGCTGTGCCTAAAGCGCCGGCTCGCACAGAGCGGGGCTGCTCCCCGCTAGAGGGGGAAGAGGAGCAGCGGCTTCGGCGGAGCGCAGAACCATAACAAAATCAAAACCACAGTCAGGAGAGTAACATACAATTCTAAATGGAACTTGAAAACTTGAGAAGTCATTTAAGGGAACCACATTAAATGCTAAAATGTTTAATGGGACCCATGTGTCTCAGGCAGAGAAAGAGAGTGAGAGAAATGTAACAGAGGAAATCAAGGAGACAATATGTCTGTGCGACTTGTTCTAATTAGGGGCGCAGCGCTGGTGAGGATCATTCATTATAATTTAGTTAAATCTTTAGCGTGGCAAAGGCACCTCTGTGGAGTGGTATAAAACAAAAGCCCCCAGTCGTAAACCGAGCGAAGGCCCATGGAGCCGGCCTTAATTTTGGCCGTTGGTGCCTGCCGGAGGCAGGACATCCACGAACACGGGCACCGCTTCATCGCGGCGGCGCTGGCTCCGGCGAGCGGCTGCCGGCAGATTTGGCACGCGGGGGGTGGTACCGGGAGGGCAGAGGCTTCAGCGTCTCCAACGCGTCTGTCGCTTGGCTGGGGAGAGCTGGCTGCTTCTTTTAGCAGGGGTGGGAAAGAAGTTCAAAGAAAGAATCAAAACAATCCATCCATCCAAGCTTCGGAGTATCTGAACTGCACCCAAATATCACCCAGCACTTCCCAATCTCTGCTTTGAAACAAGAGAGCGGACAATGATTTGCAGCAGTTTGGGATGATTTACACATTGGCAGCACGTGTAGCACTTACTGCAGTGTTATTTTAAAACTGGCAAAGCATGAGCAGGCTGAGCGGGGTCAGGTTCAGGTTTGTGACACCGAGCAGCTCGTGCTGCTGCTGATCCAGCTCCTGTCGCGTCTCTGCGGTGCAAATTTTGGGTGCAAGGGCTCCGATTTACCCCTCAATTGCCACGCGTGCACCATGGATTTTAGGAGAAATTCTGCCTAAGCATGGGTCACACTCGGAGCTGGTGTAAAGCAGTTGAGCTGCCTGCATTCCAGTGCAGATAAACTAATTCACACCAGCTGAACCGCGGCCCAGCAGACTTAGAGTGCTGCAAATCCAGCGCGAGATCCGAACGGAGTTAACCTGGGCTAGCACTGGTGGGGCTGAGAACAGAATTTAACCCACAACATTTTGACATCGTTCCAAATATTCGTAAAAACCCATATTAATTTTGAGTGTAAATGTGCCAAATTCACCCTGGTGTCACTCAGAGTCCAAAAAATTACACCCTAGGGATAAGTTTGGCTCTGCATATTTAATCTAAGTACAAGGCATCATCCCAGCAAGGAAAGCAAAGGAGCAATAAACATAAGTTTGCTGTTGGATGTTGTCTCCTTACTCCTCAGCTTTCTAGTACATTTTGTTTTTGCAGCTTATTTAAACGAGCAGTTTATGGTTTGATCAAGTCCTAAACAGGAAACCTGAAGGGTTTATAAAACATTGAGTGTTCTCATTACAACTGACCTAAAAAACTCCAAAGTGGCAATCTTCCTTTCTATTATACCTGCTGTTACTGTGATGGGAATGTTTTCTAGTGGTTACCACAGACGTCAGGGAGTCAGGACTCTTGAGGTCTAACTCTCAGCTTTGCCACGGACTTGTTGTGTGGGCTTGGGGGATTCGTTTAAGTTCTCTGTGCTCGAGTTTACTTATATGGTGTGGGACAATTAATGATCGCCAAAGGGCTTTGGGTTCCTCAGATGAAAACAGAAGGGTTAGTGTTCAGAAGCACGATAGGAATGCCCACCCCTTTTCTATTTGACATTAGGGTAACACACTAATCAAATTACACCATAAAATAGCCATAATAAACATTACAGTACCATAAAAATAACAATACTACTACTAAGACATAAAGATAATAATATAAAGTTATTTATAAAGCTGCTCATTACCATGTTGCCAGGCACCTTAGCCCAAACCACAGTGCATCTTGGACCAAAATCCCTTTTGAAGTGAGCGAAGCTTCAATGAATTCTGCAGAGACTGTGCTCTGGCTGCTCTAACCAGTCTCCTGCTGCTGTGAATCAATGTGGTGCTACTTAGGTTTCGGGGATTTTTAGCAATTTTCACCAGCAAAAGTTCATGCCACTTACACATTACATAACTCCCTGTTAAGTCTGAGCAATAATAAAGATAGATAAAACATGCTGGAAAAAGAGGAGATGAAAAACCTTGACTCAGGAAAGGTTATTCATTTTAAACTGCAACCCCTCCAAAGCTTTTCAAGTATGATTTTAGACTCTTCATTTTCCTTGCCTTCAAACACACTTTTTGTTATTGTTCTTGTTGTTATTGTTACATTTGCATGAGCATGGAGTGACAAACTCATCTTTTTGCTGGTATAGAAGAAATTATGTAAAAGACTAGAAAAGATCTAGGCCATCTGTGCACAGTTTAGGTCTCACCAGTTTCCTGGCCTATGTTTAACCCAGCTCTTCCCACGAGGACGTCACCAGCTGTGGCCCAAAGCAGCCAGCTGGGACATGAGGACGCAGCCATGTCCAGACAGGGTCGCTGGGGAAGCCGGGTTCTCACTGCATCAACCACTCACTCGGTACCAGCCCTGAGACAGGTCACAGCAAAATCTGCTCTAAACTAATTCTGCCTCTATGCTCTTTCGGAAAGAGGGAGCAGGAGGATTGTTGCTTGCAGAATATTTCAATATCACAGACTGCCACTATGTGGAACTGTTACTTTGCCCCTAGTGCTTAACTAGTCCCTTAAAGGTGCAGTAAATGGTATCACCGTGAAGTCTGACCAGGAGGCAGTAAGAAACACCAAGAGCTAGAAGACAACTTGTTTGTCCACCTCAAACAGGACAGTGGCAGAATAGATTGTGAAGTTCCCTACTCCAAACAAGCTAAACATACACCAGGGAAAAAAAAAAGGTATTTTAAATTCAGTTTGGTTGGCAGAGAAACACTGCCTAAAGAGACGAGTTGTTTTTCCAACTCTGCTATCAGCCTCCTATATAAATCATTTCTCTCTCTACCTCTCCAGCTCTCTTACTTCTTTACAACATAAATTAATAAAACATAAATGCGGGTGGTACCTGTGCAGGCTGGGCCCAGCGGGGACTCAGGGCACTGGGCGCCCTGGCCGTGCGGGTAGATCCCAGGTGCTGCTCCTCCCTGCGATCAGGGTCTATCAGTGCCTTCATGGCCCAGTGAATCCTATTGGCCATTTGTGCTGGGGAAAATGCAGAAATTAAAGAGCAGAGAAAAATAATAACTGGTATTTTGGAAGGGAAGAAAGTAGAGAAGTTTTTTTTTTTTTCTTTAAAATTCAGGCAGTTCAGGGCTACTTATTAACTCCAGAACTGCCTGTGTAACAGCACAACAAATCTCAAGTTGCTCATTAGAAAAGTAGCAGCATTGAGGATGTAAGGCTGCTAAACAATTTATTCTGAATTTATATTAAAAAAAAAAAAGCTAATACTTGAAAAAAAATTGTTGTTGAAGTGGAAAAAGGAAGAAAAAAAAAGAAACATCTTTCTGCTGGTCCCTGTGATAAAAGGTCCGCTCTGGTCAGCAGGCTGTGAAGCAGATGCAGGGCTCCCTTCACAGCCCCTGTCAAGGGGCAAAACACTGTGTAGGTGAGATCTGTCTCTGAGATTGCTGCAGCAATTCCTCATAGAAAAATCACCTTGCTCTAGATATTTTGCAAGGGACTTGACAGGCAAAGTGGGAGTTTTATTGGCATGAGGTGGTAATGCCACTGTAATACAGTGCTGTACATGAGATTCCTCAACCTGGTTCACCAGGATCTTGAGCTAGAATAAAATAAAAATGTTAGGGAAAGGCTAGTGAGTGCTGAAATAAAGAAATGCAAATAAAGACACTAAAGTCTCAATATAAAAATATACTAATGCACACAGCTGCTTGTGTGCAGAGGTTTGTACCACCCAGGAACAAAGGTTGCATTTTTCCAAAGCACAAAAGAACGTAAGTAACATTTTCCATGTCGGCCGCTCGAGTGAGACACGCAGTCAAGCTACAGAGTGACTCAGTTTGCAGAGTGCCCCGTAGGAGACGCATCCACGGACGTCGCTAGGAGCTGGGACACTTCAAGCTGGGATGTCTGGTTGTAGCAGGAACCTGTCTGGGATGCCCAGAGTGAGACGTGCAGGTGTGAGCGCATCTGGCCTTTCGCACCTTGGGGCTGCACACAAACCCCACTGAGACTAACCTGACTACGTGCCCAGGTATTTTCTGTACCTATTAGCAAGACCTCGCTCCCCCACAAGGTTTGGAAAAGCTTTACGAGCCTATATGAAAACTGCGGTGTAAGGGAATTTTATGATTTAACTATTTTTAGATGTTATGGAAGTACCACAACTGGAAATACAACTCAGGAGCTTTGGCTCCTGGTCCTTATGTTCTAACTGGGAGAGGACTGACCCCAGCACTCGCTCACTCAGCCTGCTTGGTCCTGCCCTGCTCCCGCGGGGCTGACCATGGCTGTTCCCGAGTAATCCTGACTGGGTCATGCTGCACTGTCCATCAGTCAGCAAGACTCCGAGGCTCCAATTATGGGTATTAACTAGACCGAAAATCCAGGGCAAACGTTGATGTCCAGGGCAGAGCCGCGTCTCCTTGTCTCGGCACATCGGATTTTCCCCACGCGACGTTCCTGCCCGGCGAGCAGCGGCGCGCGGTGCCGAACGCCAGGCCCCGCGGCGACGTCCGAGCTCCGCTTCCAGCGAGGACGCCCGGGTGACTCCAGGCGAGACGGCTCCATCGCTCTTTGTGTTCTCACTAGACTGACTGATTCTCCTGTTGAAATCCAAGGGAGTCTGAAAGCATTTAGCTGCCTCGCAAAGATATGTCATGCGATCTAACATTCTGAGCACAGAACTGGGAGCCAGGAGCTTTTAATGGTGCCTGTAGGGATTGGAGCCAAATCACTTAACCTCTTTGCTTCTCAGCTTCTCATCCATAAAAAGAAAACTATGCTTGTGTTGCTGGCCGGGGTTTTATGAGAGTTAATTCATAGACCTGGATGGAAAATGACTCCTTCCTCGCCACAGAAATGTGAACTTTTTATTTTTTAAAAAAGTAACACAACAAAATATGAATGATTTCAATGGAAACTAAAAGCTTGCAAGCAGAAGTTTAAAATTTAGGCTAAATGGTTATTGAGGAAAATATATTTCTTCCGCACAAGCAGATCTCCATTGTGAAAAAATGGAATTTTTGGAAATTCAATTTTCTACTGAAAAACAGTTTTGACAAAATATTTTTGATCAGCCCCAACATAAGTGAGCCATTTTGCACTTAGAAAGTGCTGTGCTTGCAAAATACTTAGCAATCCTCCCATTGACAGCACACCCAGTGCCAAATAGTTGTATTCCCCTTAGCACAGTGAAATCATCAAGTACTTGTGGCTGATTTGCATCGTTTTTAATTTGTTTGAACAAGCTGGGCCAGATCCTCAGCTGGAGTCAATTAGCAATAAAGCCCATGGCGTAACGCTGCTTTGCACCACCAAGAGGTCGGGCGCCTTTTTGTGTACGTTGGGCTGAGCCCTCGTGCCTCGAGGTGCCCGGGCGTCTCTGGTAGAAGCCGTGGGGAGCGGGAGCCTTGCCCATGGCAAGAGCTTGTGGGAGGAGGCCGCGGAGGGGCCAGAGTTCCCAGGGTGACGTTTCCCAAGGAAAGCTCCTTGGGTTTGCTGTCCTCGTAGCAGTGAGATCAGAAAGGCTACCTCAGTGTCCGGGTGACACTTAGGGTGAAACTCCAGCTCGCGCTGGAGAGACCCGGGCTCTCGGAAGGGTCCGGTCCCCTCTCCACCGCCCGCTCATCAGCCTCGTGGTTAGACTGTGTGAAAATCGCGCTGCTGAGCTGCTAAGCTGTCAAAAAGTTTCAAACTGCTCCAAGGAGAGGAGCCAATAGAGCTGCTGAAAAACCTCATTCTGTAAGGGATTTTTTTTTTTTTTTCAAAACTGTGCATGTGTTTGTGAGCCAAGCCCGGAGCGCCAGAAAGACTGAGGGAGAGCAAGCGTCTCCTTGAACATACTTTTGGGTATTCTTTCCTCCCTTCTTAAAAAAAAATGAAAAAGAGGAAGGGATTGGGCATTATGAGCACAGTCTTAACATCTCTTCCAGCTAAATAACCTCGGCTGATGAAAGCACGGTCGCTTTGGTCACTATTTATCTCACAGAACAAATTGCTACATACTTAGGACTGGCTTGCCAACCTTTAGCTCACGATGGTAAGTTACTCACACATGCTTATTCCCATTGAAATTAATAGGGAGCGTATTAGGCTAGCATGAACGTAAATGGGATGACTGATGTAATAAGCCGCTGATGTGAGTAAGGCGTTCGCCGTCCAGCTTCTAATTATAAAACGCCTGGCTACTTGGGAAGAAAAGGAAAAGGATTTCTCAAATCAAGAGAGAAAATCGCTTTGGTGTCAGTGCATTTGGGGGATTCTTCTAACACTAGCAACGATGAGGGAGATAAAGATTCTGCTCTGCCAGAAATAGAGACACTGAAAGTCTGCTGACAGTAATGGAAAAACTTATCTGATGCTCAACTCAGCCACACAGAGGTAAAATGCAGTCTCTTGATGAGAAACTTTGAGCCAGAAAGCTGGACGGTAGCAAATAAATGTATTTTCCCCCAGAAATATTTTTCTCCTGCCTTTTTTAAAGTTCAGCCTAACTTTATAGGCTTTATATTTAAATTTTGCAAAGTAACTCATAGTTTTCATGTAGATTCTTAAATTCTTGTGACTGGCTGGGCCTGTAGCCACAGTGCAGCCGCTGAAGGGAAATGCAGCTCTGAACCAAGCTGCAGAGCTAGAAAGTGCAGCTAAAGAGCAAGTGGGAGACGGGGATGGGAGCTCCTGGCTAGCAGAATCGGAGGCAAAAACACCCGCAGTGGCCTGCGCGCCGCAGGCTTCTTCTCTTGGCAATTCACTTCCAGTGACGCTGCCTGTGGGCAGCACCAACGAGCTGGGAGGTCACATCATTTCTTAGTGCAGATCCACCACATGCCATTTCTACCTGCATTGATTTGTTTCACTGAACATAAAACCAAAGAAAGAGGTTCAGTGAGGGCTCAAGCTCAGGCAAGAACCGGTTGTCTCCCCGCAGGCTCAGTGGGGCTCCCATGTAATACTCGGTTATGAGCATTGATCGGACTGCCCTCACGCTACCTGCCAGCGCTTTACTGCTCAGGTTGTTCAACATCTTCCTGCTATACAGCATTAGATCTTCGAGCTAAAAGGAGCAACAAAATCCATTCCCTTCCTCCCAAAGATGCGGTGCTGTCAAGAACTGAGACCCTTGAACAGAGGTAGCAAAATATCCTTGACATGAAATAGGTGGAGTTACATTTGCAAGGCCTGTAGGACACCAGTGGCAAAAGAACCCAGCGGTGCCAAGACAGCTGGAATGTGGACGTGGTGCACGAGGACGCGGCTGGCGCACAACTGCGGCCGACTGTCCCTCTGCCCTGCCACCTCGGGAGCCAGGCGCAGTGCAGCCGCTCCGAGGCTCATTTGAATAATTCCCACACACATTCCAGGTGTTGACCACATGGCCGGCCATCGTAAGGGTGAAAAAAAAGAAGGAAAAAAAGGGTGGAGTGTTTTTTTCCCTTCAGTATCCATATTTACTTTCTACACAGATGTTTGTAGTTGAACAAAATAAATAAGCATAAATCAGCCCCCTCCTTTCTTTCTTTTTCTTTTTTTTATAAAAAATCACTATGTGATTCACGTTTGTGGAACCTGCGCAGGACTCAGTGGAGTTAACCTAAGCCGCAGACTGTTGGCATATAATAAAAGGTTATGGACTCATTTTAGGGATGAGAAAAAAAGAATCGCGTTGATCAAAAACACAGCCATTGTCCTGGCTGCTCCACTCGCTCCCTTTCCGCCGGCGGGGCAGCCCCCGGCTGTTTGGCCCTTGTTTTGCCTTGTTTTGGGATGGGGCGGCAGTGACGGGACCGACGGGGCTCCCGGTGGCTCTGCTGCGGCTGCAGGAGCCGGGCCCAGGCAGGATGTGCAGCAATTGCAGGGGCTGCGCTTGAGCCGCTGGGTTCCTGCGGCCCCCGGGGCATGCACAGCTCTGCAGCACCGCTGCGACCACAGGCTGTTCATAGAGCGACTAAACTCATCAGACACAGGAGATAAGTATTCTTTTCCCCTACATGCCTCCTCCATTCTGAGCTTGCTGTCTTCCTGCCTAATTTAACCTTTATGGACATCAAACAAGCAAGCCCCTGCGAACAGTTTTAGACCGCGGAGGGAGTTTCTTGCAAGGCTGCAATACTGCATCTTAACCTGGAGAGGGTGGAGTGGAATGCGACAATATTCCTGTGTCACCTCCACAGAAATACTGTCCCTTCCACAGTCCCAGTACAGTAACTCCCAAATGATCTCCTATCGGACAAGCACTGTTGCTATGTATCACTTCACATACCCTCCGGGTCACAAAAATGTCACGGCCTCAGAGGAATTCCCTTTCACTGCAGCCTCTTTTCTCCCTCGCAGTGGCTGAGCCAGCGGCAGCTGCTAAAAGCAGGGGCAGGCGCCGCAGCGGCAGAAGCCCAGAGGCCGCGTGTGGCTTCGCCCTGGAGCGCCGCGTGTACCTTCAACACGGAGATGCAGCTGCCGGGTGCGAGCAGCGGGTGAGGTAACTGGGCCACCAAGGTGGACAGGGACGGGGGCTGCGCTGCCGCCGACACCACGTCACCTTTGCACCACGGGCAAGTCGCCTGTAGCACCGCGGGGGGAATATTTTATGGCCCCATTGCCACATTCTTTATAGGACTATGTGAGGCTCCAACACCATCAGCAGCAGCAAGAACACAGTATTTAGGTGAAAAAATCTCTAGTCTATTAAAATGTGCAAAATATTTTTGACGAGTTAGAGGACTTTAACTTTCAACTCAGTTCCCATTCCTCTCTGGTACTCAATCCGTTAAATTTGGAAGCTGAACAGGTGAAGGAGATGCTACCGAGATTTGCATCACTCATGCTAAGTAGCCTAAGCAAAACCTAGAGGCCTGGACTGTTAATCCAGCACTTCGCAGCCTTGCTAAGGCCATTAAATTAGCTCCACTATTAGTCACTGTGACTGTGAGAATCCTTCTTTATGGAAGATCTTCAAGTGCAACTTCTCTACAGGCCATTAATAGGAGGAAACTAAAAAACACAACTAAGACCACAACTTCTGTCATAACATTAAGAAATAAAAGGTCATAATGCCAGTGATTTTCAAAATATGTGAATCATAGACTCAAGATCTTTCCATGAGTCACAACAGAAATGTGAAGGGTGGTAGAAGACAAATTCAAAAAGAAAAGAAAAAAAGTGAGGTACATGCTGGCAATTACAGCTGGTTTTTGTGATGAACAAGTGTGAGAAGGTCCCAGATGTCTTGAATCTGAACTAACACCAACAGAAAGAATTCCCGGAGGCACTCGGTAGGGCGCAGATGCTCGGAGCAATACTCCTCCGGATGGATGGGAAACCAGGCCTTCCTCTGGAACATCAGATATTCTCTGCCATTTTTCATGGGATACAAACTGCAAAGATTCAGTCAGAATCAACATACAGCTACATACCTGGGAATGAAACACTTCAGTTTCAGAAAAATGACTGGACAGAGGTAAATGTGGTTCTTAATTGTTTTGGTGGGGGACTCTGCTATAAGCAACAAACTGTATATAAATTAGCCTATTCCAAGCTCCTCAGTCTGGATTTGAAGGGTTTCTGACAAGAGTTAAAAAAAATCAAATACCTTCCGCAAAAATTTTCTGGTATTCTCATTTCTCAAAAGACTTGTCTGCTAAAGACTTACTGAGTTGTACCACTTATATTCAACATTTGGAATCTGGGATTAGCATCCACTTTACTCAGTACAACAGCAGTTATGACTCAGAATGGATAGATCAATCTTGCTCACTTAGGGTATACAGTACTTTTAGGTATAGCCTTGAGCAAGGGGTTGAGTGTTAATTGCACCGTCCTAAATATAAACCCCAGGGCATCTGTGACTCAGACACCCCCCTGAATCACTACTCTTTCACTTCTTCCTCTTCCTCCTTTGGGGCAGAAACGCAATGTTGGTTCACACCAACCGCAAATAGTAACATCCTCGTGCTATGCCAACCTTGCCATTTTGGCTAGTGACTCTAAAGTTAAAGTCAACATTCATTCACTCTAGCTACTTGAAGAAGGAAGCAACCTGAGGAGTGAATCCTGTTTACACACATCACACCAGGATCCGAAGCTGCAGGGTAACATTTCTGAGCAGCCCAGTTCTTTGCAATGGTAATGTCTGCTGAGTGATGCAATATTCATGCAGGACGGCGAAACGTAGGCAAGAACTTGTGATCACAGAATGAGATTATGTGAAAGTGTAAAGATATTTTAATGTTGTGAGACAGAATGAAGACCTATCGTTAAAAGAGTTCAGGGAATAACTGGAAAAAGAATGCTGACCTCTTGGGTTGCAGTTCCCACTGGCTATGGGAAGAACTACAACTCATTAAATCAACTGAAACTAAACCTCTTACTCTCATTCTCCCCCAAAACCACTGAAATGCAGAATAACTCAAAATGACAGGAATCCCTGCGATATCTGAGATCAGATCTCTATCACATACCGGTGCCTTGGGACGCAGGGCTGAGACTTATTTAGCCAGGATCGAGTTGGAAAGGTATCTTGCTGTGTCACAGAGGATCACTGCTCTAGCAGATGGCACTGAATCCATTTCCCTCAAAGTAATGAAGTGAGATTGTTTATGTGAATATTTTCAAAGAGCTGAACCTGCAAGGTCCTGCTTACAGTTCAGGAAATAGCAGAATATAAATCTGTCCAAATCAGCCAAGCTCATACAAAATTCAATATTGGAACGTAGCGACACCAGCAACATCTTGTTCTTTTGGTGTAATGACTGTTGATGCTAGGATTTAGGAGGATTATGCTGATTTAGGAAAAAGAGGGGAATATTAATATACAAAATTGTTAAATGTCAAATGAAATCCTTTAATAACATGTATGTCTGGTTGAGGATGGGAGTGCTTTCAAAACTAGCTACAAATATTTAAGAAATCCATTTGGCAAGTTCAAACAAATAGCCCAAATCAATTACATACACAGTATTCTTAAGGGGGCACATTTTCAGCATAGTATGTGGAAAATTAAGCCCTCTGCTCCCATTATTGTTAATGGGATTGGCACACCCAATTCCTCCTGCATATGATAGTGTGTTTAAAGTCAATAGATAAAAATAAGACTACAAAATAATACTTTTAAAAAAATATATTCCCTTAGTTTCTTCTGAATAGTGTAAATTAGTTATTTTTGTGCTTGCAAAGAAATTTCTATGTATATCCTTTGGGATCCCTGGCCCTACACATACTTGAAGCTGAAAATGGGATAAAGGAGAGCAGAAGCTATTCTTGACAATGATGTGCAAAGTTTCAGAGAGAAAGCCAGGTTGAAAAGTAAGAATCATATTATAGGGGAACTGTTAAATATTAGCACTTACTCTTAGGCATTTATTGCAGAACAAAAATAAGTCCCTCTGAATTTTCATGTGCAAAAATAAGAGAAGAAAATGAAAGCCAACTATTCTAGAGTAACAATTAGTGCAAAGCTGCTGGATAAACTTTAAATCTCTGAATCGCAGGGATTAGAAGCCAGTTATCTCACGTTCCAAGCAACTGTCCCAGCTACCAACTTACAGACTATGTTGATATGGATGGAAGGAATGGCTTTTTTTCACTTGTTGTTTTTCTCTGATTTGGCTTGAAATTCCTTCTCAAACATCAGAACATTTAATTGAAATCGGACATTTCCATATTAGGAATCTATTTTGAAAAACTAACATTTTTCTACGGAAAAATATTAATTAAGAAGTCTGTTGTAATTAGTGTTAATCATTGCTTTTTTCAACATAGTGAGTTGTTTGAGTTTGGAATCCCTGAAATCTTTCCACTGAACTGCATGACTTTCTGCATCAAGTTCATCAGTGAACTCTCTATTTCGCAGTACTTTCAGTTACTGTGTGTTGGACAGCTGCAGTTCTTTGCACTAATGCCCCTATGTTTCTCTAGACATTTTCTCTGTAGGTGTACTGTTGAGCATATAAATGATAAAAAAAGAATATAAAAGACAAAAAAGAATTATTTATTAGTATTTACAGTTTGGAACCAGCTTCACAGTAAGTGTGCTATGGGAAAAGGGCTCCAGAAGGGCTCTGTGAGTTTGGCAAAAGAGCGTTTCAAATTCCAACAGGAAAGTCTGGCTCCTGATATCCTGACTAGTTTTTCTATACTGAATTCCCCCAGATTCAGAATACAACTTAATTCAGCCTCCTAGTTACAGTGGAAAGGGCACTAGCAAAGTATTAGAAAAGGTAAGTGCTATTTCTAGTTACCTGCTGTGTGCTGCTACACCCCTTTCTCTCTCTCCTCCTTCCTTAGGTGGTATCTTTAGCAAAGATTTTCAACTTTTTATTTGCACAGCACCTAACATCCCTTGTAGCCACGTGAGAGCCCCGATGTTGCCCCATTCCTCCTGATTTTCACCTGTACTAACTGACATGGGGCTATCCCTGTACAGAGAACACTTCGTGTAGGCAGGGAACACGCTGCAAGGCACTGCCTTTGTGAAGGCATGAACTATTCTGCTGAAAACGTCATCTGAAGCTGGTGATGGAATGAATGAGATGGGAAGGAAAGAGGTGAGGCCAAGCTGTCTTGGATACGGATGCAGAAGCACCTCCAAAATTATTTAAATTTCATGAATCTTTGTTCAAAATAAGGCGTGAACTTGGTTCTGCATCTGGTCAAAGTTGGCACAGATTCGTTTCCTTCAGTCTGAGATGTGGCCCTTTAAGTTCACAGATACCTGGAGAACGTAGATAACCAGGTCTGTGGGTCAACAAAAGCTGCCAGCCAGAATTAGCTGTTGGGCCACTTGAGTTTAAGCCAGACATTGGCTATTCATGGGAAATGCTGCTTGCAGTAACTGAGACCTCAGTGCCAGTGGAGGTAAATATTTTTTCTACCCAGTCCTCTCTGACGGTCACTTTTTAGGCTTTCCCGAAGAGCAAATGTTAAATTCTTTCATGAAGATTCTTTTTCATTTACCAGATTTTACACTGAATTTACACCAGTAAAAGCCAGGCGGCTCCTTACAGAGCTCTACAAAGAAATATTGTAATGCTCCCTAACAGTTTAGTTCAGACACCATAATATTAACCAAGTATCAAAATCTATTACATGATCAATCAAATCATTTACTTAACTTTTATGTATTTCTCTTACTTAATTTTTACTTTTTTTCCCCTTAAGCTTCAAATAAAGATAATCAAGATTTTCAAGGCATTCCATTTGCTCACTGAAATGTTCTTTGTAAGCAACTTCTTACATAATAAATGTCCTGAAGACCATGGTGTGAATAAATTAAAAACAATGAATAATAAAGTGGATTATAGTTTAATGATTATGAGATAAATATAGTTCAAGCAGCTTACCACATGTAAGTCATTTATATAAGGCCCTAAAATAAAGATCCTATCTAGTAATCTGGGATTTTCAGCCTAGATTTTTAAAAAGGGAAAGAAAATGTGTGTGCAATATATATGTACATGTGTATATATGGGCATATATATATACATACATATACACACATACGTATTTATCAGTAATACTGGTCTTCTTGGATCAGTTTTAAGTTTTCAGAAATGTTCTCAGAAAACAAGCACATTCTATTAGGTCTAACTTAAAAGCATTAAGCAGCATTGACTCTCATTAGACTCTTCATTTAACTTTTCTGAACTACAAGAACTCTCTCTGGGAGAAAAAAATAAATTACAAATAGCATTAGCAGATGAGTTGTGTGAGGCTTGGTCAATTTTGGTCAAGCACCTCTGGGATTATTTATATACTGCAATTCATATCTCTTCATGTAACTGTAGCATCATTTTATTCTGCCCAGAGACCTATGAAGCTTTTTTACCTTCTGATGATAATTTATATCTATTACAGCATTATGAAGTACGTGAAGAAATGATGTAGCAGACTCTCAGAATTATCTCTTTTCTTCTTTAAAGAAAATAAACTGTTATGACAGCAAATATTTATTGACCTCTGTTTGCCTTTTTGCCCAAGAAACATGTTCAAACTTTATAACCACAGTGGTGAGAAATATATTTTTATATATATATAAAAAATGAAAATTGTTATTCTAATGTCTTCACGGAAATCCCAAAGCCTGGTCTTTACACATAAACACTAAGTATTGAGGGAGCTGGCAACACTGCTAAGAGAAAGTAAATGTTTGAAAAAAAATGTAAAGGGTTTGGGCTAAACTCTGGCTAGTGAAAATTTAAATATAACTAATAGTGCTACTTCAGATTATATTAGCTGAGGGATGTGCCCATTGTCTAAAAACAGCAAGAGAAGGACTGAAGGAGCTCTCCCAGGGAACTGTGCTTTCCAGAAACGCTGTTAGAACAGACTGCAGAAAAGCTGGTACCCCTCACCAGATGAATAACAGAGATTGCGACTGCTGGGAGGCAGATAATGTCAAAGACCAAGTGACCGTCAAGATTAGCATCTGAGAAATCATCCTGGGTTCAGCTCAGATCTACATCTTGATGTTTTTGCTGCTGATAGTTTTAAAAATTAATTGGAAAAAAGTCTTCAAAAGTGAAAAGAGTGTAGGATCAGAGCAGGGCTTCTGAAGATGGCATAGTACGGGCCCAAAATCATATTCCAGCACTGAAACAGAGATTCATTTTGGGAACCTGAGAAAGAGTCACAGGGACCTACATAGAAAATGGAAATATTCCTATAATCGCTTCAGGACACACTGTCATAAACATTATAAACTTATCATGGATCTCGCTAAAAGATAAGAAGAATGTGGGATTCCCAAGGAGTAGCAGGTTAGGACAAACAAGGGAACCTTATTTATCTACTGCATTTCTAAAGCATGCTTTAACATACATTAGATTTTTAGTTTCTAATGACCTAACTTGCAGTCACTGTTGTGCTTCCCTCTCCTCTCTTACTGCTTCTGCTGTTTCTGGCTTTCATAGGTGACAAGTGACTTCAGCACATGCTTGACTTGAGAGCATGATCCTCCTTCTAAAGGCAACAAGGTTCTTTACACCCTTGAGGTTTTACAAGCACTGAAGTTTCAGACCTTCTCCGAGTGTCAGGGAGGCTGCGCTACTCTTTGTTTCACAGAAGCCAAATGCAAAGCTCCAGGGCAGGTTTTCCTATAATTATTAAGGCCAATGGAGCATCATGCATGTCAGCATGAGAAATAATAAAAACGTGCCGATCATTGACATTCCAAAGGGAAATTCTTCCTTGGTGGCTTGCTGGGTGGCACGTGACAAAAGAGGCCATGCCGTGTGCCACAAGAGCACATGACCTGGCGGCCTGCACGCCAGGGGAAAATAGGTCAAGGCTGAGATGCCCAGGCAGAGCTGTGCGGGGAAGGCTGCGTAACGCCCGGCCCCGCTGCTTCTCACCGAGGCCAGCGTTATTAATCACTCACTTTCATGAGCAGTAAATTCACCCATAAAATTTAATTAAAAAGAAATCTGCAAATGCATTTTTAAAATAAGGCATAAAATACAAATGCCCGTTAAGGGAGCGACATAAACACCCACTCGGAGCTTTACTGGGGAGCCAAAGAGGAGGGCGTCTTTGTTGTCGTTGTTCTGTAGCAAGTTTTAAGATACTATAAAAAATAAGCATCAACAAGTATTGTTTTGAAGGGGTAAATTAGACACCCTCTGAAAGAGATCTCTGTCAGCTGTCCGAGGAGTAAATCCGAGTGTGCTCTTAGGCAGACTAAACAGTAGGCACAACACAACTTTGTATCACTGGAGACCTCCCATATATTTGCCCAGAGGCTACTATGTTGAGGTGGATAATTAAACGTTTTCCGTTCTGTGTGCTAAATAATAATAATAATAATAATTACATTTTTAGAAGAATTCAGCCCCAAATATTACATGTTCCAATGGGTCTCTCCAGAAGCAGAGGGAGCAGTTGCTAGTCTATAAATACTGCTGCATCCAGGAAAGGAGGGTGTCCCAGGAGTGACTGCACCTCCTCGCCCTGCCGTCGCGCGGGAAGGGGCTCCCTGGGGTTTGTGGTGCGAGGGGTGCAAAGCTGGAGCACAAGAATGAAGCCATGAACGTCGTCTGGGGAGGCAGGGGACCTTTTTGGCCCACTTGCCTCCTCCCTCCCTTCTCCCCTCCACAAAAAAAAGAAAAAAAAATCACTGAACTTTGTATTGCTTGTTTGTACTGCTCCAGACATCTGCAAAATAAACTTTTTCATAGATGATTTATATGCAGGGAAGTTAAAAAACAAACTGACCTTTCTCACCATCAAATAATCCCAGCTTGTTCTTGTATCTGATTGCCTACTTAAACATTAGAGATTGCTCTCTGTTACGCGTGGATATGCTTTTGTATGCGTCCACTTAGGACGAAGTTCTAGGAGGGAAAGCAGTGAGGGGTTTTGCAAGATGTTAGTCCACTTAGCAGAGGGAACTGCTGAGAAAAATCACCACCTATTTTTCTGGAAAAACAATGTTACATAAGTGCTTCTGTAACTTTTTCTGTTTCATAAGTAACCTGGCAAGTTGAGTAATTCACATCCTGGGTATCATTCTAAAGAAATATTTCTAATAATCCTCTCTGTGTACAAAGCGGTATTGCCTCATCCTGGTCTGGCATTTAATCTACTAGTTACTATTTTCAGGAAGGCTATTTCCAAATCCAAATAAAAACAACAATCTTGCACTTATGTAGCGCCTTTCATCCTCGAAGATTCCGAAGAGCTCTGCAGAATTAAAACAAAACAGACATACTGGACACAAGGGCGCTTCATTCATCACTGAAACGCAGCCAGCTCTGCGGTGAAACATGGCTGGTAGCTCCCAGCACTGCTCTGGAGCAGTTTGCAGCAGCAGAGCGGGGTGCCCCATTCTCTTCTCCCGTACCTTACTGCAGGTACACTGAATTCAGTGACTTTGTGATTCATATGTGTTGTTAAATAAGCAATATACTCAGCTAGCTCCATGGCAATGCCCCTTTGCTGCACAGACAGTCACCCGGTGCTGCTGTGTTGGAAGGGGACAAGAGCGGGAGGCAGCAGAGGGGAAAGCTGCAGGCTGGGCAGGCTCTTCAGAGGCAGGTCAGGGAGGATGCTGAGTACATGTCATCTTGTCATCCCCCAAACAAAGGGGAAAGTCAGCCCCGGCTGCATTCTCTTTTTTTCACCTAGATCTTGGCCGCCCAAACCATCTTGCAGCCACTCCAGCCAGCCCAGCCCTGGGAACGCTCTGCGTCCTGAGTCAATGCAGCAAGAGCAGGACACAGCTGGGGCAAATCTGCATCCTGGGTGAGTCTCTGAGAGCAGCGCGGCCGGGTCAGCCACCGCACCAGGGCAGCCGAGCGGGAGAGCGGGGCAGCCGTGGCGGCACCTCCTCCCTCGCGGGATTCGCGCCGGTGGCTGCTCTGGCACCTGCAAAGCCACCTCACGGTACCCGAAATCTCAGCTCCGCAACAGCCTGTTAGAACCCAGAGGTTCAGATCCATTTTCTCTCCCTCTCCACACAGACGCTTTTACTGACTCGGTATGGAACTATTTTGTGAACTTTTTTTCCAGGATATTTTTCTGTTGCCTCCAAGTGTCACAGCATAACTCAGTCAGGCTGTACCAGGATCCAGAGCTGGCCATATTATAATCTCATTTAAAGATACGAAGCCATAATTAGTGAACTCTGAATAACCATTCTGTGTTATGATGTCTAATTCTTGTCTTGGCTAATGCAAATACAGGGGAAAGGGTATAATCTTATTTACATGTATCAATGAACTGAATATACGTCTTTACAAAAACTCTGCAGTACTTTTGCCTGCACAATCTAATCTGTGGCACCAAACCTGCACATTAACTGCTTATACTAAGTTGTGCCTTGATTTAAAAAAAGAAAGAAAGGGAAAAAAACCCAACCTTGTTAACCCTCTTACCAGGCTAATACTTCATTGAAAATCCCCTTGGTTGTAATGGATTTTTCTTTTTATACATACTTTATCAGCACCGTATTAGAGTGGCTTTTTATAAACACAGCGCATGAGGTTAATAGCTAGAGCCTCAGTTAGGGGTTTTTGTACCCTAAATCTCCACCAAGACTGTTACGTAAATGCTACTATTCTAAAAATAAAAGCAAAATGAAACAATTGGGGAAATGTTACATTATCATTATTAGGATATTAATGATGGAAAACTAAGGGCATTCTGCTTGTACGTGAAATACAACTCCCTGCAAAAAGAATCTATCATTACCCGATCAGATCTACCCTACCACAACTGATGGCCTGAATTTAGGAAAGCTATCAAGTACATCTTTAAATATGTGTTCATTGCATCAAGTCTTAGAGGTTATGCACTTAAAAAAATCACTGAATTTAGATGGTACTCTTATACATACATATGTGTTTTCTTGAACTGGATATCCATGTTCCTATAAATACTGGAAGTAATGTTATATTTAAGACATACACAGTTTTGACTGTAAACAATTTCAGCATTCACTGCTACTCATGGATTTCCAGATCTCTTGATACAGGAGAGCTCATAATATTGCCTGCATTATACTATGTCTCCAGAAAGGAAGCAAATAAAAATTAGTTTTTTTTTTTTTTATATAGCTTTTAAAGCCAGAAGAGAGCTGTAAAAATCTCATCTAGTGCAAAACACAGCAGCCGGCAGAAACTTCAAAGATGCTTTACAGCTGATGTAACAGCTTCAGCACATATTCTTCAGCAGAAGCTGCTCACATACCACTCATTTTACAGAAATTTGTGTGAGGTTTTCTTAGCTAGTCTGGAAATCGTAATAGGGAGTGAGGAGAGCTCTAATTAATCTAGAACTATAAAATCAATGCCATAATTAGACCACCTCGAACCGCTGCTGCGCTCCTTTCCTCAGGATGGTTACACTTGCCCCAAGCAATCTTGGCTTCCACCCTCAGGAACTGCAAAAGAGCAGCTGAGGGCTCCTAATCTCCCTCTCTCTGTCGAGGGTCTCTGTCAGGCTGGGGAGAGCTGCTCTGGACTCAGACGTTTTGTTCTCCTCTCCCCTTGTGCTGCTTTGCAAGGCTGGCTGCAGCCACGATGGAAAAGGGGGTGCTGTAAAACTGCGCAGATGTTGTGTGGTCCTGGGCTTATATTTCCTGGATGGTGCTTGTGGCAGAGGAACCTCTACAGTCCCTACCTCCAAGGAATAATTCCATGCATAGACATCACTTTTCTATAGGGTAGAAGAGTGTACTGTCTATAGGGCGCCCTCGATTGCTCAAGCTATTTCACTGGGAATAGGTTTGCTAGCACCATCCTACCATCACACCATCCCACGGGCAAAGGCCAGTCTAGGTGCCCTTGGAGGTGAGCACCCACACACCTTGAGAATCAACCTTCACTGCAGCGTCTTCTGCACGTTTTCCCAAGAGAAGGAGATTTGCCTTAGTGGTCGGGGTAGTTAAGTAACTTCTCTTCCTTGCACTGCAGCAGACAGACTCAGTAACTCTCACCAAGGCCCTTGATATCCTAGGTGAATTCTCTGCAACCATCTAGACATAGATCTGCCTTAGACAGCATGAGAACTGATTTGGAAAGTACTTCAAGATTCTCATACAACAAAATACCGACATCAAATGCAGACATCACAAGAGCAAAGTTTTCTGGTGCTACAGAATTCCCTCACAACTCAGTTTTGCACCTCTGCCACTCAGCAAAAGACAGCTTGGAGAACACTCTCTTTCACAGACATCATTTAGTGGTGTCTAACAGAGATAATTGGCCTTTGTGTTCAAGCAGTCCCACCGAAGACTAAACACCCCATTTGTCTGGGCACTATATAAAGCCACAGCGCCTGACCTGAACACTTCGTACTGTCAGATTAAGAGTGAGTTGCCTAAGGAAGCTTGTGGCAAAGGTGAAAATTAAACTGAGCTCTCCCCAAAGCCCAGTCCCATCTTTTTAACAGCAAAGCCCACACCACTCCATTCAGTATTGAGTCAGATGGCAGAGCCTAACTGTCATCTCCTAACTGTCTTGCGAAGGGCGAGACCACAGCTGGTCTTTCTCTCAGTTAATGGGAAATCAGAAATCTTTCAGAGCATCCAAGGAACTTTATCTAGGCTGAGATATTCTATCTAGACAGCTTTTATTCTAGAAGAAAAAAAACTTCAGGCATTTTCTTAATAATTCTAGCATTGCTCACTCATTTTTCTTCTTTTTTTCCACCTTTAATTCCTCTCTGTCATGAGGGTTTGAAAAAAAAAAGAAAAGAAATCCATTCAAATGGAACATTTTCCTTAATCCTATAAAGAATGAGTATAATTGATTCAACTATAAAATTTATAGGCATGGAATCAATGCTTATTATAGTCAAAACATGCCTGGTCACTTCTTTGTGGCTGGTTTAAAGCTGTTCCGTTAAGTACAATGTTAAATGAACATGTTTTAGTCTGAACATGAAAAGGTTATATTGTATTTCATCTCCACCACTCGGCACCACTGTTAGTGTCTGATGCCAGGGTTTCGTGTTGAGGACCCTCCGTTTCCTTTGTACGATCTCTCCAAGGCAAAACTAACTTTCAACAGTCACAGTAAGTAGCTGCTATAATGTAGATATTAATTTAATCTGGAGTTGTATTACTCCTTAAGTAGTCCAGACTTTGCCTTTGTGTTTTGATGGTCAGGAAAACACTGAATAATTGAGCATGAATGGAGCTTAAGCATGGCAAGGATGGCAAATCTGTTCAGTCTCTTTTAAGTTTCCTGTTCTCAGACTTCTACCTCCAGGGCTAATTGAAAAGATGTAAGTGTTACACAGACCCAGTCCCTCCTGCTTCTGTAACTAGACCTGTAACTTCTTACAGTATTAAACATTTCTACACACTTAAAGTTTACAATTAAGCTACTAAACTTTTCAGCAGACATTTTTTTCTAAGTAGCAAAGTGTTTTATTGCTATTCTATTAGAACAACACACTCACATAAATCTAACCATAGAGCATTTAGCAGGTATATTTATTAGGACTGGATCCAATCAACCAGACTTGGGAATCCCAAGTTGAGCAGACGCCCGTTTTGCTCCTACTTTGTTATTTCATCTTCACAGTGTGCCCGGCAGTAAACACCTCCGAAACCAAACTGTGAGGCCAGACTGTGAACGCACGGGGTGACTGATGCAGCGGTATCTTTAGATTGCAGATCCTGGGCCAAAGCTGCTCTTGGTTGAGCAGGTGTAATTCCTGGGGAACGACGTGGGAATCCTGCAGTTTTAAATGAAAACAGCTCTTGGCCCATTATCCACTTACATGCACTGTGCCCTGGGGCCAAGATACACAGCACTGGCAAGTGACTGGGGGTTCCTCAAGAGCTTGGAGCTCCACTCCACACCGTCTAAATACAGCAGGGGCCCAGGCAGCAGGCAGCACGTGCCAGCTGCATTTGTCTGAATGTCGTCACCCAAAATAAAGGCCCTTAAAACCCCTAGTCACTTTTCCAAGAAAGACCAAACCCCCAAATTAAATATCACAGCAGTGTCAAAGCCTGAATAAATACATATGTCAGCTGCCAGGAACTGGGATGTCAGTTTTCAAGGCATTTATTGCCCCAGACTAGTCTGTAAATAATTCTTTTTTAATTCGGGGCTTTCAAACCACATCACTGGTGGGCTGGCCTTGCGGTTCTTCATTTGCATATTCTGTGTTTTGACCTAAATTGAGTTAAATGCAAGGGAATAGAAGCAAGAGTCAAATTTCATTAACAAAATAAAGCAGCTCGTGTGAAATCAACATCTAGTGATGGAAAAATATACAACTGAACCGAGCCCTTCATTGGTTATTTAACTGAAACAAGGTCTCCTTAATAACAAACACTCCCATCTTCAGCTGCATCACAGACACTAATGGAAAATCTTGGCATCTCTCATTGTATGGGAATACGAGGCAGAGCTGGTGAGGACTTTTTCCTGCCATCCCCTTGCCAACTGTACATTCCATCTGACTGAGGATTACTGATAATTTTTGGCAACTTCGTGGCTACAGAGGACACTTCTGTACAACTATTTATTTATCCAAGACTTCAGGAATTTATTTTTAACAGAGCTTTAAAAAATGCTGTAAGCACAAAATATGCTAATTGTATTAACAAAAGGATCCCTAAAATGAACTTTCCTGTTTTTGAAGCCAAGCTCCTCAGTTGGTGTAAGTGGGTAAAGCTACTTTCACTTCAGTGGATTTCTGCCAAACTTACAACAGTCGTGGATCTTTCCCAGTAGAGTAAAATGCTTATAAAAATCTGAACAAAAGGAGTATTTAGTGGTATGCATATTCTTTCCTTAGTAGTAGTACCAGGGAACGTTTAATAGCCATGTCTCTATAACTAAGGGACTCACTATGCCAAGGCAGCACATACAGACACAGACCCTGTCACACAAACCTGACCATCTAATGAGAGAAGACAGGCCAAGGATATATTATTCCCATTTTACAGATGAAAAACGGAGACAAAAAAGCAGTCAGTGTGTGACTGCGAGCGCGTCTCAGCTCTGGCTGCCTCCTGACCACACGGCTGCCTCGCAGACAGCCTGGAGACCATCTGGAGGCGACGGGTGCGAAGGCGCCTCTGGAAGCTGATCCAGCAGGGATGCTGCACACGTGGGGTCCGGCACGACGGCTGCAGCCTCCCAGCTGTACCCAGTGGGGCAGCCTGCTCCGGGGCGGCCTCCGTGGGGCCGGTGCCCCTTCTTGGAGCTAAAAGGCCCCATCGAGCTGTGCACGGGCCCTCAGTAGAGCTTCGCAGAGCCAGGTCGGCAGCCGCGCGCAGTCCGGCTCGCTGCACGTGGTTTTAAGCCACCAGTTTGTTAACTGACTTATTTTCTGCCAAACCAGACAGCGCTGACTCCAGCAGAGCCCGAGACTACCCGGCTCAGGCCATGCAGACAAGCCCCATTAGACTAAATGGCTCGTCACAAACCTTTGACAAAGCTGAGAACTGAGCTGTGGCCTCCAGTGTCCCCATGCAGAGCACAGCCTGCTATTCCCTAAATGTCCTGGAAAATCTCAGGACTAGATTAGAAACTATTACTTTCACCACAAAAAATTCAGTGACAACTTTTTGGTTTTCAGCAAGAGAAAGCTGAAATGTTTGAGTTCCGAACAGTTCTTCCCCTCCACTTTTGGGTACTGAAAACCACAGAATTTTTACAAGCAAAGCTGGTTCCTGGTGTTAACAGAAGGTTTGCTGCCCAATGAGAGCCCCACAGTGTCTTCAGAACCTGAACGTGAACATTTCAGATACAGTACTGAAAAAAGAAAAGCGACTGTTGAGCAGACCAAAGCTTTCCATGAAAAATCACAGCTAAAGAATCTATTTTCTGCTTGCCTCCTCCTTGTCATTAACCTTTTGGGGAGTGGGAAGGGAGCAGGGCCCGTGACCAGCAGCACCTCCCGGCGCAGCTGGGGAGGCTGCTGGAGCCTCAGTGCTGAGGCAGGGCCTCACCACGGCCCCTCCTCGGGCTCAGGAGGCAGCAGCAACTGCTCGTGGTTGTGCCAGCACTAGACGGTGCTGCCTGGCACGCACGGGGCCCACCTGGGACAGCTCGTGGCCGCTGTGGCTGCTCTCTACTCTTGCGTCTCCCAGGGGAGGCAGGCGACGAGCCCCGCTCGCTGCCATGCACGGAGGGTGCCCTGCAGCAGGGACCGCTGCACCTCCAGCTGGAAGATCCAGCATGACTAAAGATGGGCAATACATAACAGGCTTTGCTTCAAATCTCCTCTGTTTGGTTTTCAAGACAGACTGCATTACCTTTTCCCTCGAATTAGGCGTAAATGCACGAGCTCCCAGCGGCGCTCAGCGGAAGCCCAGGAATGCACAGAGCGCCGGCTCCCGGAGCATGCGGCAGTGCGCAGGCTGCTGCGCCTGGCGCTCGGCACCCGGAAAAGCAGCATTTTGCAAAAATGAACATTTCTCCTTTTTAAAAGGTTTAATTATTTTTAAATGTAAAATAAAATATCCATAAAGTAACCAAAAGAAGTTAAATGTTCCCTTTGAGGGAAATTCTCTCTTTTTAAAATTATCCCTTTTTCTAATAAACTAGTAATTTATGTAATCCATATAAAACCACTAACATTCATTCTTCTATTTTTAAATAGCATTGGAGAACTTTCTGAAGGCTTATTTTGTTTTTACGAGATGGATTAAAAATCACGATGGGCCAGATTCTTCCACACTCCTATCTGCTGACAAGTAACAGGCTCCTGCCATAGCCCTAGTGACTAGAAAGAAGTTTGGGATGTGTTGCTGGGCCCGATTCGCATCCCTGCCCTGGCTGCAGGGGAATAAGAGCAGGCTGACAGATTCACTGCTCTGAACGCAACGCCATCTGATCTTGAGTTTGACAAACAAGTCATAAATCAAGTGATCCTTAAGTCTGTATTAAAAAAAAAATCTCTCCAGTCTCTTCTCTAATTTTCATTATCTTTGCAATGAGCGTGCGTATTGTGATGTGCCCACACTGCATAGGAAGGAGTTAGTTCATGACACATTGCTATTTTTGCCCCAGAAGACGATCATGGGAGGAAGCTACGCTGAGTCACCACGCTTCCCAGGGCTCTCTTCCAGGAATACAGTTGTGCACCAAGCCATACCTATGACATACAGCAAATCTGTCCTTCACCCAGCAGTGCTCCAGTTCTGGATCCAGTTCAGATCATGGGCCAAACTGTGGCAAGGCTGAGTGACTGAAACGTCCAGAAAAGACACTCTCTGAGACAGCCCTGCAGACACAAACCAAGGGACACCCTGGCCTCAAACACGCAAAGGAGAGGTGAAGATAGGAGAGTCCCTCCCACTCCCTCACTTCCCGTCTGCCCCTTATTGCTCACACAAATAATTTAGATGTTTTAGCCCTTCCAGACAAAACCTGGAGCTTTAAATTAAAATGTCATCTGTTAGTAAAGAAACTAAGCTATGTTTTTCATTCCTGAGAAAGGACTCACTTATGCTTATAACTATAAGTTGCTAGTGATTAAGCAACTGGTATATTTTCACACTCATTAAAAGAAACACGGTGTGTTCGCCTTTCTAAGAAAAGGCATCTTGTTTATAATACTGTAATACATTGGGAACACCTTCTAATTGGCTTCTAGTGCTCCTTGCCAAAATTCAGACACAAGTTTGTTTATTTACACAAGGAAAAAAATAAAACATTGTATAATTAGTCAAGTAATGGACTCCTAAATTCAGCAGCTCAGAGGTATGCAAAACTGACAAACTTTTTAAGATTCCATTTTGGTTTATGAAATATCTCAATAGGTAGCTCAGACTGCATCATGGCTATTGTAGCAGTGTGCTGCTCAATGTGGTGTTTGTGTCGAGATGGAAAACTTTGACATGTTTGATTTTTATGCAAGTCAATTAACTTGTTTTTTAAAACTGTAAGGGCATGCTTTGCAAATAAGATTACTTACTATAAATTATGAGAACATAGGGCTCCATTCAGACAAAAATGTTACACACCCCTTACACATGCATAAGTCTGCAGAATATAGTTCTGCACCCTGACAACCTATTCAGCTAGGGGTAGGAGCTTATTTTGGTCTATTCCACGGGGGCCTTCCTAAAAAGATATGAACAAAAGGGGATAGAGACTTAATTAGAATGTCTCTCTACACCCCACCTCCCTTCACACCACCCAGTCAATTCCAACAGGCCAAAACCTCTCCTTATGTGGTGAGGGAAGAATTTCTTTTTTCAGTTAAGTCAGCCCACAGCAGAATTAGCAATGGTATGTCCCCCTAACCACAGCACAGACAGACATTTGGCCATTCCCACCTGTGAATTCTGCTCTCAACACTCACACTTAAGCATGGTC
The DNA here is from genome assembly GCA_013389825.1 of Crypturellus undulatus. Classification (NCBI taxonomy): domain Eukaryota; kingdom Metazoa; phylum Chordata; class Aves; order Tinamiformes; family Tinamidae; genus Crypturellus; species Crypturellus undulatus. Next base: position 184,141 of record VWPW01015214.1, read on the forward strand.
TCTTGACTGACTGCAGTCATGCCCATCTGTTAACATAACATTCATTATGTTGGCCCCAGCTCAGATGGGACCCTTAAACCAAGACAGCAGGGTGAAGCTGTCTCTGGAAAAACGACAGTGAGAAACAGAACTGACATACAGCACAAATGAAGATGCCAGGAGTACTGAAGTCAGCAAGAATCATTTTCATTTACTGAAAGAGGAGTTTCGTCAAGACTTGAGTTGGGTCCATTTCTGGTTTCCAAAACTCCGATGCTCAGATTGGTGTATAAGAAACTCAGGATGTCTATCTGGCATTTAAAACACAACATAAAGACCTGCAGATACGTACTTGGGGCTTGAAGACAACCACGGTGCCAATACACACACAAAGCGAATCCAGAGACAAGTATGAGTCAGACAAAGAAAAACTGCAGTATTTGTCCAGGCCCTTTCTACTTTTACACATGCAGAGAATCTTTACCTAAGCAAATCATCCCATTGATTACACATGCGAGAAGGAATTACTTGCATGGAGAAAGGTTACTGGATCTGGTCCCTGCTCTATGCACACTGTGATATAAAGCCAACTCTTACTAAGTCCAAGACTTGTTCCTATTAGTTCTGAGTATTAGGTTAAGGCACAGGAGACCACACGGCAGAGCGTTTTGTCTTCCCTGCCAACTTCAGTCTAGGTAATGAAGTCATTCTCCTCTGAGTTTGATGTCAGGTTGTTGGTTCCAATTTAAAGTTTGCAGCATGGATAGACCCTACAATGCAGAGTTATTTGCTTCCTTGAAATATCTTTTAGCAATATATAAAGAAAAAAGGTTAAAAGCAGAGAGAGCAGAGTAAGGGACAAATGGCTTTCCTTGTTCCCTGGCTACATTCTGGAAGAACCTCCCCACACACTTTGCTATTAGAGCTACATTCCAGCCTCGAGTTGCAAACTCGTACCCTTAGAAACAGTTGTACACACTCACAGGAGCACACATACACACATACCCATTTAGCAAATGACCGGCAACCAAAAGGCTTTCCAAAGTTAGATTCCCGTATTTGTGTTCAGACCAGTGGAAGATGCTAGTCTGATTACAAATTAGCCATGTCATTAACTAAAAGTAAGTAAGTGACCTGCCACATAAGGGAAGATACCTCCCAGAACGGTAAAGCCCATCCGTGCCCAGGAGCAGCGTGGCTACGTGCCTTGCAGCAGCCCCACAATGTCGGGTCAACTGTTGTTCCTGGCAGGACACTGCTGTGGAAAGCGGCAGCAGAATCAGGGACTCATCACTACCAGCATGTGTTGCTATGGACACCATTGAAGAAAAGCAAAATCATTTGAGAAGGAAATAAAAGACTCTTTTCCACCAATAGTGGCAGACACTCTAATAGGTTAGTGATCCTGGTGGAATGCTAATCAACAGCACATAGAAAGACTTGGAAGTCATGCAACTTTTAATATTCCTAGCGAAGGAGCGCAGGAGTAAATTCACGTAATACGTGGCTATCCACAGGATTTGTATTAATCCTTAGTACTGAAAACACAGGCATCAAATGGTAATGCTGCAAATAAATAAGGTTGTATTTCTGTCCTATGAATTTTTCTTCTCATGGATCTCACACTCTGTATTCACCTGGAGACCTCCTCTCTGCAGCCCTAGGAACAGATGCCTAAACGCACCTGGATCCTCTGCTTGTGCAAACCCAACAGCTCTCCTGACACGAGCGGAGCTACTCTGATTTATGGCAGCTATGGATCTGGCATCTGATTTGAGCTGTGAGACAATCTTATTTTTCCATTCCTAGCAGCTCTGGTGAATAATTTAAATAAATGCTTGGAGCTCACCAAAAATAATATATTTTCAAATTTTTGGTGAATGGAAAAGTAAAAAAATACTGGCTTAGAATCATACAAATCACTCGGTGCAGTCTTAAAGAGTTCAGTTGTGACTGAGAGGTGATTTTTGTCTTACATTGGTTTAAAACTGATAGATTTTGTGCAGGAGAACTCAGTAAGGATAGGACTTTCAAAATGAAAAAAAAAAAACACTTTAAATAAAAAAAATCAACAGGTGTTCATATAAACCTGAAAATGTCAAAACAAAATATTTGGATTTTTAAAAATTGTTTAATGATTTCCAGTCTGGAAAATGGCCACATTTTTCAGCAGGTGTGAATCTTTAAATTTTATACTGCCACTGAATCACCATTTTTGCCCCAGAAAAACTGCTAATATACTTTACTCAGCTGTAGGAATAGGTAAATCCATTGACCTCAGTAAGACAAGCACGTCCAGGAGCATTTACTGTTTTAACAGAACCCAGAAAACTATTCTGAGCAATTTACAGCAGAGATCTAGAAACACGGACATTTTCTCAAAGGGACTTTCAATCTAATTTCACTTGCAGTGCAGTGAGATGGATTCAAAATACCACAATGAAGGACAAGGGGCACAGCAATAAACTATAGAAATGCTCTGTACAAGTTAGAAAGCAGCAAAATCCTTGGAAATAAAATGTTTGACTTGCATATTGCAAGTACTATAGCAAAAATTACTCTTGAGAGCCTCTGAAGAAGATTTGGGGATGATTTGTAATAGGGCTATTGACTAATCTGCAGTTGAGCTATTCGGGTATTCGAGGTATTCAGTCCTATAAGTTAGCACTGTAAGAAATTGTTTTATTTTTCATTTTCCAAAGAAATGAGGCTTACTGGGCTCCTTCCTGTTAGTTCGTATGCTCTCTTGGTTGTTAGTATTAAATTCCTGACAGTGACAAAAAAAATCAGCAGTCCTATTGGGAAGAAAGACCCTACCGGAGCTCCGGGTTTGCTGGGTGAGCTGAAGCACAAGCAGAGCTTTTGTAGGAAGAGGAAAGGAAGGAAGAGGAAAATCTAGGACCAAGCATCCCCACCAGCAGCCCAGCGTTGAGGTCGTGCCTCGGAGCGCAGCACTGCTCATTCCCAGTTGATGTCACCTGGCTCGCAGTGCCCGGCCAAGACCTCACTCCCCAGAAATGGGAGGGTCAGGTTAGCGCTGTCCGAGTTTGGCTCCAGATAGATTTGGCAAATGAGCTCCAGAAATTCACTGTCAAGACATAAATCCACAGGAAACCAGGTTTCACATGTTCCATGGCTCAATGTATTCTAAATATTGCAATTTCCCCTCAGTGTTCAAATTATTGTTTCCAGTGAGCAGCACAGCAGGTCATTAGAGGTTACAGTAAGAGCTGTCACAAACTTGACCATAGGCAGATACCCAGCACACTTGTAAAATGACTGTATTGTGCTCTTCTCCACGACACTGCTGTAGGCTAATGGTTTTCAGCACATGGAGAGGCAGCGGTCTCTGCAGAGGCCCTGCCGCAAGCCGCTGCCAGGACTAGCAGACCAGCTCCTGCAAAGAGCAACCAGCAACCTTCCCCCAAAAAGCCCCTGAACACAATCGCTTTTCCCTGTGAGACGTCCAAAGAGTTCTTTTAATTACAGGTTTTCATCTCAAATGCAGTAAAATCTCAATGGTTATGCTGGAAATTTCTCACAAAATCCTCACGAATGGACAATGTAACTTTAGGATGTATATATTGCACGAAAAGAAAAAGAAGTGATAAAAAGACCAAAAAGACCAAAACTAACCATTTTCACAGAAAACTTTCATTTCATAAAACATCTACTATTCAACTATTCACTTAAAAATGTACCTTAAATTATGATGACCAAATTTAGGGAAGATATGTTAACAGACACAGAGCAACTTCAGCAGTAGTGCATCACTGTGCAAAAGGCAGCAAGATTTTAGGCCACTTCTTGTGGCCTAAAAGAGAAAAACAGACTTCTAAAAGGATTTCATTTATTTCATAAGCAGATCAAGATCTTCGTTAGCATAAAACAGCTGTATTGAAGTCAATAAGCTTATCTATTACCTAGGCAGAGGCTGATGGAGAGCTGAGGGAGGGAGGGGACTGGAGCCCAGGGCTGCCCCTTCAGCATGTGGCAGCAGGAGGAGGGAAGGAAACCAACTGATGCTGCCTTAGCCCTGCCTCCCCATCCTGTCCTCCTCCCCACAAGCCCATCCTTCCAGAAAACACGGCTTAGAGCCTAGTTATTTTGTTTTAGGATTTCTCTTGCCTGTAAGAAACTCTCAAGTGCTGCTCTTTCTCATAATTCCAGAGCAAGCAGATTTGGGAATGAGTATTTCATAGTTTCTGAGTTAGATGTCTAAATCACACACATTTCTTCCATGTGCGTCTACCTCGATGAGCTGCTTTTGAAAAGAACAATCTCAGTATAACCAGAATTTGCCCAATGTACATTCACGGTATCAGAAATGAGCTCAAGCAGTAAGACTCTATCTGCTGTCTTTTCATTGTGCAGAGAATTATCCTTGTCTCCTACCGGGAGCTGGGAATTTAAGCATCCAAAACTCACCTTATAATTTTTTCCCTGGTGTCTGAATGCACAGCAAGATGCCTAATCTTCGGCATCCCAGCTTGAAAATGTTGGCCTTAAAATCTCTTGGCATCTCTCACAAGCTTAAAAGTAAGAGGAACCTAGTCTGGCTGTCTGAAAGTTTCATTTAGATTGCTTTAAATATATTGTGGATGATTACAGTCTGAACATTTGACTACATGCCACTTCATTAGGCTTACCCACTTTTTTGTTCGTACCATAGATGGGAAATTAAAAATGATCTCTTTAAAAACTCTGATATTTAATTTCCCATAAGATATGAGGCAGATTCAGGGCAGTGTCTGGAAAAAAATTAGGATAATAAGGTGTATAAATCTCTGCTTCATTTGAAACAAAGCATAAAAGCCAACCCCACATTAATTTTTTTGCTGAAAGAACTTCAATAAGTTTTAAAGTAAGTGTTTCATTTACTGCCACATGCCACACATACATGGCAAACAGTTTATACAAACCACAACACTCAGCTGTTCCTGGTTAGGTAGAACAGCGCTGCCCTGAACACCCAAGCTGCTTTTGGTTCCCGCGGGACTCTCTAACACAGGGTGCTAGGCATTCTGGCCTCATCCAAGCAAGAACTTACAAGTTGTCCTTGAATCGAGAGCATGGTCCTTGTGTGGGAGAACTCAAAGCTTAGGTTGAGTACGTGCTTATGACTTTCTTGGCTCAGGTTAAAATGCTTCGCACTTTTGAAGACAGCTTAAGCACAGCGTAACTATCCCTGAGCTGGTGCTCTAGCATTGCTGCCTTCTTGTGTAGTTTTAGTGAACTTCACTAGACTTTCCAGCTAAGCAGGAGAACACTCCAGTATATACCCAACCGGAGCCCCAGACCCTCCGTGGAAAGGAGCTGTTCACACGCTTCACAACCCAACAGCCTATGAGCAAATACAGCAAGACACAGCAGAGATATCAAGTGTGAAATGATTTCTAATGCAGCACTGAGACTGAATGCAGTGCTTCAGCTTAGCTAAGACGGTAAGCCTTATTCACAAGCGCATCAGGGTTCAAGTCAATGACCCCACCTATTATACCAGTATTGCCGACAAAACAAGCGTCTAGCTGCTTATTCCCAAAGGATATGATATACCTGGAAATCCACTCCATTTTAAAAGACCATATTTCAGGCCATCTCACTTGCTTATAAAGTCACTTTGACAATATATGCATGTTTACAATCATATTTAACAGTATTTTCCAGTACCTTATTGCTATGTGAAAAATACAGAGCACACAGAGGAACAGATCTTCGCACAGGGCAAAATAAAGCTGACTAGATATGTAGTATCTCTAAATGTCCAATGCCAAATAGGAGGGGGAGTGAAGGAAAATTATTGTCTGTCCGTTTTTTGCTCACAGACAATATTATGAAGTGCTTAGAATACCAGAAGGTTCATTTGGAAATAGAAGAGTGATGTTTACACTGGCCCTTACATAAATATGTGTTGGGTTTATGTACTTCTTTTTCCTAATACTTGAACTTGAATTCAGCTTATTTACTGCTGAGAAAAGGTGTTGGACTTTTTATTGCAGAGAACTGGTACAACACAGCAGCTTGGCAAACATATTCTGAGTCACAGTCTGTTCCATCTTTCATTCAGTAAAGGATGCGTTCAAAGCACTGCATGGCTGGGGTCCTAAGTAAGGGTAGCCTCTAACCTGAGCTTGTATGGCCCTATCCAAAGCACACCAGCCCAGGCTGCAGTTTGCACTGGTATGGGTACCATATGAATTTACTGCAAAATAATTTATACTACTCCATGCAGCAAACATTTCCAATTAATGTAACAGCAAAGTAGGCACTTATATTGGCTGCGTTCTCCTCTGGACCATCATTTTGCATCCAAACCGGGTAAAAAGAGTGTAGCAGGCACAGGACAAGCACAAAGATGTCACTGTGCCAGCAGGAATGTACTCTACACCGTTAGAACTGCATCTAAACAAGGGGCTACACTGGTCATATTCTCCTCTTATCAACCCTCCTGAGATAAACAATCTCCCTCAGCAACAGTATCCTCTTAGTGCTACTCGGTCACAAACGTAGACCAGACTTGCTCATTCCTGTTTCATTTTGCTCTTTCAATTGAGAATCCTCGCAAGCGTGTCCGTTCTGGTGGTGGCTTTGGGATCTGGATCCTGCTTGGTAGGATCTATGCAGAGACCAACAACTCGCTCTGCGCAGCCCACTATGCAGGCATCAGATGACTGTGGCTTTCAGTTACTACCTCTGGACCGAAGCCAGAAGCCTAGCGGTGAAAAGCTCTTTATACCATTACCAATCCCCCGAGCCACCCAGTCCTTCTCCATTGCATACAGGTTTTTAGTGTTGTGCCTTAAGATCTGTTCTGGTTCTGAGTAACGTTCTTTGTGATGGGAGTCTTGCCACTCCCCCTCTCATGAGGAAAAAAAATACCCAAGGAAGGAGTGTGAAACCTATTTTGAACCCTCTTTATGATTATCTGATGTAGCCAGCACTCTTGGATTCTCTCGGGGACAGGCCTGAGTCCTGGGGAATGACTGTCTTCAGTGAAGAGCAGACTCCACCTATGACATGTTATTACCCGTGTGCCTTCAGTCAGTGCTGGTGGCTTTACCACGGCGGCAGCTCCCATGCAGAGGTCCCTCTGCACGCTGCCTTGCAGGAATGGCTGTTAGGCTTTCGGGGATATTTGCAGACTGACTGGGCCTAAGCACACATACAGGTTGGTCTGATCCTGAGATCTGCCTCAGACCCATGCATGGATCTGGCCTGTATTTAATAGCATCCCTAAAGACAGAAAGTACAACCACTGAGCCCCCCGGACATCTCTTTGCAGTTGGCTTCCATCAAAATTCTCCATCTAAAGAGTTAGAGGTTAAATCGTGCCATCCCTGCAGCCACTGGCCCCCATTTCAGTGGAGGAAAGTGACTCACTTCCAAGTTGTACCCATGCAGAATTTTCTTCCAGAAGTCCTCAGAAAGCACCTCACATGTAATAGCTGGTTTCCCCTACACAGAACGGCAGGAGACCTAACAGCAATACACTGGTACCTAGCGTCACGAAAGAGGGCTGTAAGCTGCTGATCCTGCAATAACACCTTAAAGGATTTAGAGTCTTTAATGTTGATTGCTGAATATTTCTGCTCCCCTCTGAACCACTCCACCAGTTGTTTCAAGTGAACATATTCATTCCTTTCCCTTTAACCATTGGAGCTTCTTGCTCTGTTTGTGAGCAAGGAAGAGGGAATGAAAGGGTCTCTTCAAATTTGCTGTAGCTGCTCTCTTAAAAGAGAGCATTGACACGGATTCTGCAGCCCTCGCGTGTAGTAAAGCTCCCCCAGGAGTTACATGCACAGAAAGACTGCAGGATCCTTGTGGGTACTCCAGGAAGAGGGTTGCTATTCTCCTCCCCGCTGCATGAGAGTATCGTATCTATTCTGAGCATGGATCTACCAGGTGGCAGCATTCCCCTGCCAACATACCTTTGGTTTGGCTCACCTTGAAAGCTATGATGTTACATTATATGATGACGTCATTATATTTATTTCAACTTTCAATGAAGAGCCCTGGCAAATCTCCGAGCTGGAATATCTTCTTTTTAATGGATCCAAGATCCAGCCAGCATAGTGCCGATTACATTTATATAACACAACCCAAGTAATGTGAACTGCTAGGAATTTTTTTAACAGCTGTTGATGTTACTAAATTAAGGGTATTCTCTATTAAAACTATGGAAGAGGAAAAACTTGTCCAGTGTTTACACAAACACTAATGTTCTAATGTCTAGCTGTGGTTATTTTTTGTGCTAATTCTACCACGTGCTCATCCAATCTCAAGAAGACTTTATCTTTGTGGTGGTATTTTAAAGAGGCAAAATGAATCACATGTACTTTCACAGTTAACTACAAGCATGAGAACACCATGTCTTAATGGTAGGGGGTAACAAAGTTTCCCCAGTTAGTCTTTTTCTTCACATTACCTCAAGTCTTCTGGAATGGGTTTATTACAAACCTTGGGAAACCTTACTTCTGGTCTTCATTTTTTATCCTATTATTTACCGTGTTACTCTTATAATTTCAAAATTGGTCTACAACACAACTTGCTTTAGAAGTCACTAAACTGAAGTATAAAGTTTTCAGGAATGCTACACAAGATACTGTTTTGCACTGGCAAAAACATGCTTGGCCACTAAATGCTGCCCCATCAAGGAATCCCCTTAAGCACTGGGCCTACTGTGATAGATTTTGTATCACCACATGATGAGAGAAAACAAGTCACTCTGGACAGAGTACACACTGCACAGATAAAGCTGAAGCCCTGTACACCTGACACGGAGCCGTTCCACATAAGTTAAAGGACTTATCCAAGGTTAGAGAGTTCATGGTGGCTGTGGAAATGGATTTATATTTCAAATATTGCACATTAAGGTACTGAAATTGCAAAGAAAGAAACTAAGCAGCAACTACGAGCTCACTTTCAACCTTTTCCTTCTTATTTCTTCCCCACAGAGATCTCTGTGAGGTCTTATGATACCACTACAAAGATCAGCAAACAAAACTTGGCTGCGTTATGAATTGATTTCAATTTAAAAGAGTCATAATTCAATTTTGTTTTAAAAACATATTACAAAATCTAATATTAAAAAGATTTGCATAGAAACATTCATCAGAAAGATATTTTATTTGTTTGGCTTGAAACACTTCCACTACAAGCCAAATATTTCAACACTAGAGCAGGAGGACCAGAAAGTGAACCTGACCAGAAACAACAGTGAAAACTATTAGTTTATTTTTGCTCTAACAGCTGACAAAATTTAGCTATTTATTTAAAAAAAAATCCTTGTGGATGGTGAAACCTGCTTTTTTTTTCTTTTAACCTGGACTATTCTTGGAAATTTATTAGGAATTGGGCATTACTGGTAGCAAAAGTATGTTACGTACACGCATTTTATTAATTACAATCCCTGTCAGATTAAAAGATAAGACATATATGGAGATAGACATCTAGACTGTATATTAATAGCACATTGACTTTAGACTCACATAACACCCACAAACACATGCATCCCTGCACACATAACATTTTAAAATCTCTAACCAAGCTGTCCAAGGTAGTTTCCAGATGAAGTCTCTGTTTGCCCCAATGCTCTGATCACAGACAGATAAATCACCGGGTGAGTCTTCCAGCGAAGTAGTGAGAATATTACTTTAGTAAAGCTTGCTAATGGGGCAAAGGACCTTGTATTGTAATCCAGTGACATTTTCAACCTTCGGAGAACTTTTGTTGACATTCCCGAGTCTCTGGCTGCCATCCCAGCATGAAATAGTTTCTGTTCACATAATTCTCGTGTTTACCAGTCATGAAAAACTCTTGCTTTTGGCTTTTATTTTTTTAAGTAAACTTTTTTTTTTTTTTTTTTTGCCAGCGAAAATCCGTCTAAAAAAATATTGGCCCCAGGCATAGAAGGTTTTGCATAAATTCATATGTGATGAATGGCTGATTTTAATGTTATTTGGGTATTTGTCAGAACCTAACAAATATACATGGTAATGGTGGTTCATAAACTTAAACATCTCAATATCCCCTTTCTTCTAGAAATAAATTACGTTTGTTTGCCCTGCCTGGAGTCCTAAGGTAGCCGACATTAGGAATATTTTAAATGTGATCATCCATCCAGCATGTCTTTCAGGCGCCACGAAGATTAAATGAAAGAATCATAAGATGAAGGTCTTTAACTTTTAATCCTTTTACAATGAACCCTTAGATAGACATGGGGGCAGGGTGCCTCCTATGTGAGTAATAATGCCTCTGTTCCTCTTCACTAGGTTAATGAATACCCTAAATGTCCCAAGATCTGATTTTTTTTTTCCTTCCAAACTATTGAAATTAGAGGCAAGCAGACGGGTGGTAAAACGCACTGAAGAGTGTGTGCGTGGGGGGGTGAATACGCACTCGGAGATAGGCACCCTGACCGCTGCCCAAAGCAGGGCTGGGCTGTGTCCGTGGGAGACCCACGGGGCTGGAATAATTAGTCCAGATTCCCTGAGAGAGGGAAAAAAAAAAAAGAAAAGAGGGAAAAAAAAAAGGCGTTCGGCTCCAAGGTAAATAGGGAAAGGGCTGTCCGCGCTGTCAGGGAGCCTTTGAAGAGCACGTGGAGGGGCTGCCTGGCAGGCGCTATCTCGGAGATACTCCCGCTCGGCTCGCCCCGCACGTAGAAGCCCGGCAGGCGCTCGGAGGGGCCGCGCAGGATGGCGCAGAGCCGCAGGCTTCCCCGCGCGTTCCCTGCGCGCGGGCGGGCGCGCAGCGCTCTGCGGC
>VWPW01015214.1:197781-219969 GCA_013389825.1 Crypturellus undulatus
CCGGGCCGGGCCGCGACAGGCCGGGGTCGCGCCGAGCCGGGGGGCGACAGGCGGCTGCTCTGCCAGCACCTCCTTGGGCAGCGCGTGCTGCTCCCGCGGGGACCAGGCCAGGCTCCCGGCCCCGTCCTGCCCGGGTCCGGTTGCGCGGCACAGGCAGAAACTGCCGCAGGCGGGAGCGCCGCGGGCTGCAGGAGCCCGAGCCCGCAGCCTCTGCACGGGGCTCCTGCACGCCCCGCACGCCAGTCCCACTGACTTGTTTGGACCGCATATTGCTCTGGCACATCACAATTCTTCAGTGAATTCCTTGCAAAACTTGGCATTTTTATGTTAAGTTCTCTAGGACTTTTCCATCAGAAATACAACTGCTAGGCACCCAGCTAAGCCCCCATTCCATACAGAGGAGACAGAAAGTCCAACTCGATGGTGAATACATAAAACAGCTTTAAAAAACAATACTAAATGCAGCTTCCATGGCAGAATTATTCTCACAAAGAGTACTTGAGAGGGCATGACAGCACAGACGAGGGGGGCTGAGCAGTCTATTAAGATTTCAGTAAAATTTCCCGAAGTGCTTGAATCCCATTCCTGCAGGCTATTTAGGCACTTAGGAGCCTAAGTTTAATGGGTCTGAAGCTTAGTCATTTCACCTAAATTATTTATGTATTTTTATATGTTACCTTTCAAATTTAGGCTCATTATGAAAGTAATATACAGATTGTATTACCTAGGCTGAGCTGTTTTTCTAAAAATTAGCTATGTTTTTTCAACTGTTTTCACTTCCTAAGTAAAAGCTAAAATAATGCTGCTTTAAATCTTATTTTTCTTTATTCCTGAGCATGCAGGGCACTTTATAAATAATACATAACAACTGAAACAAATGTCACAAGGTGAAAAACTTGCCACAGCTCTACACAGTGACACTTGCTACTACAGTGACAGTTAAGGATCGTTCGGAGTTTTATTAGATTTTTCTTTTTATCTGGTTGTTTAGGTCACTAGCTTCATCTAGAACCTGGTGAGGATATTGCTTATTGCTGAAACTTGGCACATAAATTGTCCTTGGAAATAAGTGAGAAACCATACTTATCTTTCAAAATAAAATCAAAAACATTTCAAGGAGCAGAAACTTATCAAGAACTTGAGACAAACATTTGGCTGAATTTAGGGCTTTGATGCTAAGCTGAACACAAACAGGACCTGGAGATGCAAAGCTCTGCACAGATGAAGCGAGTACGCCCAGACACAAGAGCCTCTGGCTCAGCTTCTCAGCAGGCGTCTCAGCCCCCTTCAGCCCCTGCACCGCTCCAGCCCCCGAGAAACTTGCCCAGGAGATACAGCTGAGCTGGGGAGGGTTTCTTCAACCCTCCCTTACTCCTATACACACCTTTTTCTTTTGCCCACTGCAGGACAAAGCTGGAGCTGTGTCTCCTGGCATTGCCTCTGCAGGTGATTCACAGTTTCTCTCTGGAGGAAGCACTGAATTTTGTTGAGGAATAAGGAACTAGGAGCTTCTTTGCCCAATTGTATTGCAGAAACATTCAGCTTTGTAGTATTGCTAGAGCTTGTTTTGAAAAGGTCTCATGTGGCTGCTTTCAGGAGGGAGAGCTTGTGAAGGTGGTGAAAAAGCAAATGGCTTTTGGAGGTGTCTCTATCTGCGCTCTTCTCCTGCCCCATCTTCTTGTGCCCAGCCAACCTGACCTCAGTGCAAGAACTGAAACTATTTCAGGGGGATTTTATGGAGACTGTGAGTAAGGATGGGCTGCTTGCTCTGGCTAACTAAAACATGGATATGTGAGGTGACTGAGGAATAAAGAATCTGCTCCTGCTTAGATTCACTCATCTCGTTTGCCCCTTCTCAAGGAATCTTTGATGCTACACTTCTACTTCTTTGTAAAGGAACTCTGTGAAGTTAGTCAAATATTAGGTTAGATCAACCCCTTTTCCCAGTGAACTACTGGCAAAATCTGCCACTGGCATGAGCCAATTCCTCTTCATTGCATACATGGCAACGCTGGCCAAAGAAAAGGCCAGAAAAAGGTAGTAAGCTCTAAGTCAGTGCAAATATTTTTGTATTCATTTTTAAACTTTGTTTAAACAGACAGACAGATAACAATACCAGGTTAAAATAACAGAACTTCAGCAGAAAGCTAAACTTCAGAAGTTACATCCTGATGTTCTGCATTTCTTCTTTAATAAGCTCATTTTAACAGGCTGGCATGAAACAAATTTTTTGTGACCAGTCTCTGAGTGACCTCATGAACCAAATTACATGCAGAAGGCCAAGCCTTCATGAATGAGGCTGCTGCAGGTTGGCTGCCTCTTTAAGGACCAGAGTTGCTGTTCTGAGCAGAGCAGACTGGGGTTTGGTAATTCCTAAAGCGCAGGTGTCTGCAGGGGAGCACTGAACTCCTGGCGAGGCCATGAAGGCTCTAGGGAAGCAGAAGTGACAGAAGTCACTTGTGGCCCAAGAAATGTTTTGGTGGAATGGCTGATAGCAGCACTGGGGAAGAGCTGCCAGGAACAGACCTGCCAGAGGCCTCTGGGTCAGAGGAAAAAGAGATTTGGATTCCCATCCAACTGGTTTATTTGGGGGTTTGCTGAAAACAGTCAATGAAACCAATAAATGAAACCCTGAGGTAAAGGGCCTGATCCAGATGCTGTGTATGATGCCAGCCTTTCCTGGGCTAGGGAGAGAGGCCAGCAGCTCGTGGAGGCTCTAGCTGGTCATTCTACTGCCAATGGTGCATAAAGCAGAGGAGAAAACAACTCCCTTCACCTCAGCTTTATTGGCTCTGGAGTGCTGACAGTAGTAAAAATGTGTTTTTTCAGTAGACAAAGTAAATACAACTTTCAAGGCACAGAGGAAGCCAATGTGGGCAAGACTAAGATGCCATTTCTACAGGATCACATCTCTGATGAGGAGAGAAGAGGTATGCAGCAGCCACTACTCTGCTTCTGACTCCAGAGGCACAGCTCCCAAAATATTATGAAATAAACTGATGCACAGAAGAAACTCTCAGAAGTTTTTCCCCATTAAATTGATTAATAGAAAATGTCAGGCCCCTGAGCCCACTTATGTTGTAGTTAGCTGATAGATAAGGGTCAGACCCCTATACGTTTTGTAAGAAACTTCTTACGGATTGATTTTCAATCCTCTTTAAGCTGTGTTTCTGAAGTAGTCTACTTTCAAAGTAGGAGTATTTCTAAAGGAGATGCAGAGCTCTCAGACATTTGCCATGCAGCTGTCTACCCCATTTATGTTGTCAGTAACTGTAGGCCTTGGCCATCTCCCCAGGACTCCATTTTCCACAGGTAGAAAATCACAATTTTATTGCTTTCCTGTCAGATTCTTTGCACTGTGAAGATTCAGGAAGATCTAACTGCAACTTTGAAATCTACTGCCACGCTTCAAGGTACCTTACTCATTTCCTTTTCCATTTATAGATTCACAAAAAGGAGAACAGCATAAATGTGTTAATGGATCAGCTAGTAGATGATCAGTTGCTCTGAAGGCAAACAATTATGAATCACCTACTTAGGCAGGAATACAATACTGAGAAGAAAGATCTACCTTGAAATCCCAACCGAATGGAGACAGAAATAGATACATTTGGTCAAGAACCTGCATCTGCATTGATAAACAATATATAAATAATACATTTTGAAACTCAGCTCTCCAATGAGTGTTTTATAGTGAACTAAATTCTAGGGTGATAGATCCATTAAAGCAAAGAAAAAAAAGCAAAAAGTAGACCCTCAAAAATGCAGGTTATTTCTTGGTCTTCTATAACTACAACTGTATGTAAAGAATAGACTTGATGCTTGCCAAATGTATCCACTGCCTTAAAAAGGAGAAAAAAGTGAAGGTCATAAAAGAACAGAAAAAAAAAATCTGTCAAGGTCCTTAAGGAATTGCTCTACTTTGCTCATTTCATGTCATTCCTGCTCTTAAAATACTGCGCCTTCCTGATTCTCAGCCCACTCGCCTCTTGCTCCTGCATTTTTCCTAAGGTATAGACTTTTGTCTTCTGACCAGGGCTTGTGCATTCATCTGCTGATAAACTGTTTATCTTAGCTTTTATGAGGGCGCCTTGCTGCAAGCCAGCCAGAGACAGGATCCTGGGTGGGTGTTTGTCTTTTTTTTTTTTTTTTTTTAAAAGAGGGTCCGGGAAGTGGCGGGTATTTATACCTCCCCTTGGCTCTATATATCATGGGAGGTGGAACTCCACTGTCTCTGTCTCGTTTTTTCTCTCAGCAGTGTCTTCTGCTGTAAATCTGAACCTCAGAACAGAGTTGTCGGCTGCAACCTCCCTGGGAGGAATTAAACAGAAGTTTTATTTATTTATTTATTTATACAGAAGGTTTGCAATAGAGGAAAGGCAAAGATCTTCTAACATTCCCCCCTGCCCTTACCCCACCTAACCATCCTATTTTTTTTTGTGCCAGATATAAACATCTCAGCAGTCAAGTGAAGAGACCAAAGCTGGTTGAGTGTCTCACAGTTTGCAGACCAATTCATTACAGAGAGGGAGGCCAGTGAGAGAACTGGCAAAGATGAAACAGAAACCAAGACTTTTTTTTTATGTTAAAAAATGACACTTATATTTACAAGCAATGGCTCCTGACGGGTATTTGAAACTCCACACAGGCAACATTGTTTATCCAAACAAACTCCCTGTAACAGCATATTTTATACATATACACTATATGACAAGTAGCAACATATTTTATGCTTTTTTTGCCTCCCAGCTTATTAAGATAAACATCTACTGAGGCAAACTAAGTTTTTATTTTAATATTCCCTTTCTATAAAACACTAAAGACAACTGAGTGACAGCGATTCAATGAAGAGAAAAAAATACAGCAATCACCCCGCCTCCATATCAAGCCTTGTGTGCATGTGAGTGATTTACTGATGCCAGCTACTGAATAACCCTGATACATAACATTTCCCACCTCTGATATTTAAAAAGACCCTCTCGCCCTTTTAGCACCAATGGAGCCCTTGAAATGTTTTATAGTTAATTGTCTAATGCTACTTGATGAATAGCTGCTTGACTGAAAATGACAACCTCTTTTCTCTCAACTACTTCATTTTCCTGGCTCCAGTGGAGGTGAAGAGGAAAAAATAAATCCGATTACATCATATTTAGTCTTCTGGTTATGAATGAAGGAAAATTAAACTTACTTTAAAAGTACCTCTATCAGCTAAGCTTTGAGCTCCAGGTTCCCTGCACTAAGTAAGCATTGCTTCAGATGTTGGGGCAAAACATTCCGAGAGACTCAAGGGTTTTGTGGAAGCACAAAATCCCAAAGGCAGGCTCTAATCCTGACCAGAAAGGCAAGGGGAGCAGGACTGCACGTACATCTAACTCCAAAATCACTGGCCAAATCTAGAATGGCTTTACTTGGCGCTTGGAAGTATCGAGTTTTGGTACAGAGTAAAAATCAAAATAAAACAAAATAAAAGTAGTAGTTAGCATAATATAGGCTGTATAGTCTGACTGCAGTTTACTTAAAGAGTAAAAACAACAAAGTAAGGTTCCACAAATCGGTAATAATTGTATTATTATGCAATGTTTAAGTTTGTTCTGGCTAGAAAATCTGTAAAGATGAAGACGCTTTAATAACTAGAACAAGATTAAAGTGCATATCAGTTTAATCTTACATGTCTTGCCTCAGTGTTTTGTATTTATCACTCTTTCCTGCTTCTTATGCTTTATCCCTTTAGGGAACCTGATATCTTCTGAAAGAAGTAGATCACAATGATCAGACTTGTGTGCGTAACACTAGCCAGTCTTATCTTTGCAGCCGTCACAAAATGTCACAAAACATGAGTTCATAATGACTGGGCTGGCCGTGAAAGGCTGTGTGTTCAAGAGGATAATTCTCAAAGAAACGTGCATCTTTAATGGCAAGTGAAATAATTTCTGCTTTCTTCCCCACACGATAAAACAGGTATATTCCTGGCAGTATATGATTAACTCAAACAGAAACAGACACTAAGGAGATGGATCCAAATTTGACGATGTTCAGTATGAATCTCTGGGATACATATCTTTGGCTTGGGAGTTTCAAGCCTTTCTTTGCCTGTGAAGCCAAAGGGACCCAGGCGAGTAAAATAATGAACCTAGGCTTCCCAGACACAGATCTGACATTTGCTCTCTCCCTCTGACTCAGGCTTTGACTGGGTTCAGGGATTAATTAGGCCATGCAAACGAGTAGGTTCTCTCTTCTGGCAACCGAGTCACGTAGGGAACCCCCACCCCTCCCCTTCCCCGCACTCCCCTTCCCCATAATGAAGCATGACTGTAGTAAAACAAGTCTTTTGATGGTGCCTCTTCTCATCACTTTCAAGACAAACAATGTCTCAGAAGCCCCCCAGCTGCTTTTATTTTTCTTATATCTACAGTTACATCTTGGGTGTGTTTACTCATCCTCATTAAATATGTTCCCCCCCTCTTTTTTTGATATCCTTTATTGCAGTTTACACAACACATCAATTACAGGATAGACTTGAAAGCTTTCAGAGTCATTCTTGGGTATCGTGCAACATGCCACAGCACCACCACTTCCAAAAGAGAATTGACCCAGGATTTAGCAGGAGTGAGAAACGATCATCTCAGCAAAGAAAGAAGTGGTCACAAACTACTACTTTGCTCACAGCAAAGCATCTCTTATGCACAATCAATTTTCTTTGATAAATCTGGCTGAGGAGTATGGTTTTTTTTTTTTTTTTTCATTCAGAAATATTCCCAAGTAACTATTATCAGAGGATAATAGCATTCCTTTCAACACAGGACTGGAAAGTCTAAGACAGCACAGTAGGAATAATCACCCATCACAGGACTAACAATCAGCTAGACTTTCTTGCATACACCTTGGTCTTAAGATTGTTTCCTTTCAAGCAAGATTGAAATAATGACATTTCAATTGAATGCCCTCACTGTTTAGCAGGCCTTCTGAAGCTACATCACCTTTTATAGTGGTTGTTTTCACAATAAACATATCAGCTGTCCATTAAGATACCACACACAGTCATTCTTTTACCATTATTTAGATTTGTTCTCTGACCATATGTGTGTGCATGCACATGCATGTAGAATTGCTTCTCATGTAGGAATAGCCTTGCTGTTACTCCTTGCTAGGACAGTGTGTCTTTGAAATAACTCCTGTTTTTCATTTATAAAAAGATCAAAACTAAGCAAAGAGAGAGAATTGCCATGACCTCTGTGAAAGCTGCACTAGAGTTTTCTATACTTTTAATGAGGGCTAACTTTTGTTAACAAACTGAGCACATCAACTCAAATATTATGCATTGAAACAGACTTGCAGAAGTGATTCAAACAAGAGACATGCCTTTGTGACAGAAAATGAAGCAGAAGTAACACTGCTGATTTCAAGTGTCTCATAACAGAGGCAGTTTTTATGCCACTTTCAATTAAGATCTTCCCACTTTTCTGATTGAAAGAAAGGTAAGAATAACTTTGCTTTGCACACCCTAGCCCAGATCAGTCTTTCTAGGAGGACATGGCAGCTCCAGGTCTTAAAGCCAGTCTGTTATCACTCTGTGTTAGATCTCCTCAATAAATAAATAAATAAACAGCCTTCCCCTGCCAACAGACTCTTGTGTGCCAAGACTTAGGGCTTGCCCAGTGGCTTATTGCTGCATGACTTGCACAGAGCAGGGCAGGGGGCAAGGTGGGGGCCATCGCCCTCCAACACTGGGAACCGTTTGTAAATTACCCTAAGCTTCCCTTAGTCATTATTCCATTAACTGCCTCTTGGTAGATCTGTCAGTTACTAAGCTGGGACTTATTTGTAGAGAATCAGAGGCTATTTGCTGTACTAAGTGAGCCATGAGAGCGAAAGGGTTTGGGATTTATTTGTAATTACAGTCAGGATTTTTTTTCTTCTCCTTCTTGCCTGGACCCCACTGGTACTTTCATTCACATTCCCTAAGCTGAAGCTGGCGCCAGGATCACAGGCTGGCCCTGTGTTTATGTCATTGAGACTAGGACAATATTTCAGTGTGGAGCCAGACCGCAGGGATCCACTCTATAAAACCCTCACTAAAAATAGACAGCCGCCCTGCCCCCAGACCAGTGAACCGCCGGCACCCTGCACAGCGCGGAGCCCTGGGCCGGGCCGCATTCAGCCCTCCCAGCTGGGCCCGCCGGCCCCAGCAGCCCCCCAGGCTCTGCTTGCCCCCGCTCCCATCCCGCTGCCTTCTCGCTGTACAGGTCTCCGGGGCCGCCCCGGCAGCCAGTGCAGATGCTCCAGCTACTTCCCTGCCTTTCCACGGCTTCTCTCACCCCTCGGCTCCTCGCATGCATTCAGGTGCCTGCCTGATACACACAGCGCTCGGGGCTCCCGAAGAAACAGCCTCCTCAGTCTCCCAGTCGGGTGGCAGAAGGTAACACACCAAGACTCTGTCCTGCAGCAACCTCCCACCAACCCTGCAAAAGGACAGCGCCCAACGTGGCTGCAAGGGCTGAAATGCAGAGGCAGAGATGTACCCCAAAACCACCCCAGCAATCTAGTGAATCAGGGTTGCAGCGGGGAAAAAGATACCTGACAATATCAGCAATTGGGGATTCCTACATCCCTTTGCAGCTGGCAAAGGAGCTCAGTGAGACTCCAGCAGGACAAAACTGTGTTAAAGTCTTCACCTCTGTTTGATAAATCTTTCTTGTAGCAAATTAAGAAAATTTCCATCTTAAAGACGTCAATGTTATTCACAAGCGTGAAACAGAGCAAATCATTCAACCTTTTGAATGCCAGTGATGTATGACCCCTTAGATTAGAAGAATAAATATAACTAGTAAAGTGTTTATTGATCAGTTCAACAGCTACATAGCTAAGACAGTAGCATTTAATGCACAGATTTTCAATGTAGGAGCCTGATCCTGAAGTTCAGATTCTGACATTCCTGAAATTAGGAAGCATTTAATTCAAGAAGTGGCAGAAAAGTTTATATGGATTTTAACAGGCAGTAGATCCTTCCAAAATACCACAACAAGAAGCAATCAGGCCTCTGGCAACTGTTTGTTCAGTTGCTTAAAATTATATCCAAGGACAGCAGACATGCTGTGTATACATGCACACACCAATTTCCAGAGAAGGGATGCTGCTACTGAGCACCTGCAGTCACCAAGAACAACTTACTCCGAGAACAGCTTCCTTCCAGGTTCCTGTCACTGAATTACTATCCTGGCATAGGCCCTGCTTAAGTTGGTAGGAAAGGTCCCAAGCTTGAATGTTTGCTCAAACCAGTGGCAAAACACTGTTGAGGGGGAAGACCCAGACAGTGAGTTGTGACACAGAGCAGCTGGAAATGCACACAGGAATCGAGTTAGAGAATCCTCGTTCACTCCTTCAGTCAAGGCCAAAAGCCCATTGCTGTTACCCTGACTCTTACACAGCCCTGTTGGATCCAGATAGCTGAGCTGAGCAGCTCATTCCTGATAGAGCAGGATTCATCACCTGAGCAAATGTGGCTCCATTAATCGGTGACAGAACCAGAGACTGAATTCAGACCTCTCAAGTTCAGGCAGGGCTTTGAAAGCCTTGCTGTGGCACATCAGGTGATGGTTACAATTACACTTGCTCTTGGTTGAAAGGCTGATTTAAAATCTTCAGAACATCATGAGCATATATATACTAGTCTATAGGGACAACTGTGGTTTCCTAAAGAGATTTATCAGGGATTCCAGGGACAGAATCCAACAGATTTCATGCAAATTGGTTCATATATGTTTTGTACATCCATGATACATGTATAAACACTTGCTCAGTGATTATTCTATTGAGTTCAGCTCCTTCTGTCAGTTGTTTCCTTTGGTTTTCAGCTAAATGGGTTAGTTGGGTGTTAGTACAGCAGCACCGTCACTGTAATCAGGATAGGATTTAGCAGTAGACATTACACATTTGTGTTCAAAGGCAGTTTGAACTCTGTATTTTGTATCATCTCAGTAGACTACACAAATAAAAGGTGAGTAGATGAAACTACACAGAGCACAGAACTGGCTTACCCAAGTCACAAAATAGCAAAACTGTTAAGAGAGGTCCACTTTTCCCAGCTTAACATTGCCCTATCCTCTAGAACAGTAAAATGTTGGCAGCAGAGGCCACATGGCTTCATAGATTTCATGGCATCTTCTAATTTCATTAGAATGAAAGTGAGTCACCAATAAAAAGGAAGCACCAAATCCCAGCATCATAAAAGGCAATGACAAAACACTGATGCTAATGATGGCCTTAGCAACTGACAACTTTAGCTACAGAGAATAGCTGCACAATGCTGTGAAATACCAGGTTCTCTCTGCACTATTTCTCAAAGCAACCAAGGAAATACTAAACAGACAAAAATAGTTTAGAAGCAGCCCTCTAAATTTAACTTAATTGTTGCTTTAGAAGGGCTTCTCACTGCTATGTGAGTAATCACTATTTCTCAAATACCAGCTCTAGGTATAGAGCACCTTCAAACACCTTCAGCCAAAAGTGTGGTATGTAAGGGAATAAAGCTGAAGGGCATTGGTGTGAGAATGGAGGAAACACATTTTTGATAATGATTCATTTTCTATCACATGCCATGAGTGTCTGAGAAACAGCCCTCCAGCCAGAGTTGTTCTCACACTTCATGCTACCGTTTTTCACTACATAAGCAAATGACATTAATTCCCTATGCACTTCTTCCTTCAGTGTGCAGAATTGCTTTTTCCTCTTTGAAACTCAATGAGAAGCTGTATCTTGCACCTGACAAAGGATACAGGATGAAGGAAACTGTTACAGAAATCAGACTCTCCAACTGTTACAACAATTAGATGGCGAGTAGTGAATGACGCAGTGGATTACAAGATAAGGACAATGTTTGCAGGAAATGAACATGGAATTATCTTGCTGTATACTACCCAAGAGTGCCAGCAGTGGTGAATAAGCCACTGAAAACTTTCCACAGGTGGCCACTTAACATATATGCTTCATTTTCTACAATGGTTAAGCTATGCAGCCTCAATTTGGACTTCAGTCATAGCAGAGCACGTATCCACAACAGCTGCAACTGGAGCCAACTGGAGCTGTACTTCGAACATATAAAGTACTGACATGAAATCTCAGCTCTTAGGTGGCCACAATTAGGCGACAATCAATAATTTTGACTGTTGACTATCCATGTCTTCTTTTTCCTGCTATAAAATGACATAATAGCCATGATGATATTATAAAGACAAAAACATACATACTTTAAAAGATTATTTATATTACCATAGTAGCTGAAAATTTGGAAATGGACCCATTATACTTGCTGTACAAATACAAAAGAAAAAGATGGTCCCCACCCCCACAGAAGCTTATAGCATAAGTTAAAGACAAGAATCAATAGATGAATATGAGAGAGACAATTAAATAGTATATCAGCCTTTGCTTCAGCACACCTGTGCTTGGTGCTTTCTTTTTTTTGTAGATAAAAGAAACAGGTTTTAAAAGAAGGCTTTGAAAACTTTAGATACTGTGATGAGAACATCAGAAAAAATTGTACAGTTTATACGTTAGACTACATGGTTTATGCTCTAAACATTTTCATGAACATGATATTTTTTCAATAAGTTGGTGCTATGAACTGTTACTGAATCTGAAATATTTAAATAATGCTAAGGGCTGGAGAGGTTACCTTCAAACACAAATGATAGCATACTAAGAGGTAAAAACCTGTTTTACATATGCTACACAAAGGTACACTGAATTTTTACTTACAATGCAAAATAAAGTCTCTATTTTAGTTACCTGCTTGTTCTTTGTAGAGCTACCTGTACAAGCCAGTCAGATATTAGCGCCCTGTCTGCCAGGCACTATGAATACGCACTACAACGATTGCTCCCACCACAAATACCTTATTATGTGATGGCTTTCACGGCTAATTTGAAAGGTAAGCATGTATTTTAATTTTAAAAGAAAAGTTGTTCAGAGTCTGCAGATCTCTGCATTCTCTTCAATTAACATCAAGAACTGCGAATTTAGCAATCAGCTGAATTTTATACTTATTTTTAAAGTATTGTTAGTTGCTCCCACAGGAGATATCAGTGGACTCTTAAAAGTGTTTATAAAAATGTATTCTTTCAAATAACTACCCAGCCTTTCTCCCTACTCTCCACTATTTCAGAACAGGAGCACATATACAGTTCTCTCTTTTCCTTGGCATCTGGACAACTCTTCTACTGTCACTGCCCTGTAGTCCTCAGCTGGCAAAAGAATTCCAAAATAAATGAGCATGTTGTAATCAGGAGAAAAATATTGTGTCCTTGTGGTGTTGATGTTTTTGCAGCTCAGCTTCTCAATGGCCACCACAAATTAAACTGCATATTTCTTTACAAAAATATGCTGCATTGGTAGCTTGGCAGGCCACTCATTGAATAGACATTTAGCTATTTAACTGTTTACTGTTGCTAATAGAATGTTACTGATGAACCTGAATTAGGGGAGAAGAGGCACCTTGACAAAATACATGGCTAGCAAGTAGGCAGTCCTTACAGCAATCAGATTGTATTTACTGCACAAGCAAATCTGCTGGTGGAGAAGCTTTTATGGGTTTTTGTGAAAGACAAAAGCTAATAACGAGAGTGACATATCATAGCAGAATGCCTTTAAAGAGACAAAGATACTGACTAAACGTCTTCTAAGTCTAAGCATGTTTCAGGAAATCCCATTGACAAAATAAATCTCAGCAGTTAATTTATAAATCTGCCTACAGGCAATTAAAGAAGAACATCCTAGGAAGAGCATGAGCCAATATTCAAAACCAGCAAGGAAGTACTTAAAGATATGTTGCTACATACAGTCACATAGCCTAAGGGAACGTATTGCCCTGGAGAACTAAAAGGGCAAGGATGGGATTTGCTAAAGCACTCACTGTTGGTCTGGCTCTTCCAGCCTCTACTGCCTTCAAAGCCAAAAAGCCAAATCATCTTATCTGTGTTCAACTCCCAGAACCAACACTCCTAGTCAGGCAATTCAAATTCCAATATCCCTCACTTCTTCCAAAAAGTGAAGTTCTGGGCTAAACTTCCGTTCTAGTGAAATGAGATGCACAGAGTCCCAATTTTTAGTGCTGCTACATGCACTGTGTTTTTTTTGCTTGCCCCCATCAATTCACAGAAAAAAAAAAAAAAATCAAAGTATGCTTATTTGCACTTTCAACCTGTGCCTTCTTGCCAGGCTAGAGAATATGGGATAAAGCCAGAGCTGTATATTTGCTCAGGCAGGAAGATTTAAGTCAAGATCACTCAAACCACCAATAGTTTTCCAATGTCCTTCCCACAAATCTCCGTGGAATGACAGCTTCTCCTGCTGTTGCCTGGAACAGAATCAGCACAAAGAATTGAAGGATACGCTCCCACATACAGATGTGCAAGGCAAAACCAGCAAGGTCACAGTCTGCAGCATATTCACACCTGACTTAAGAGAACCCAACTGATCAGACCAGGCAATAGTCCCCGGTGCTAGCAGGGCAGCACAGACATATCACTGCACTACAGCTCAGTGCACTTTGCATAGCTTCCCAAATTGTGGGGCTCAAAGGATGAGGACAGGGATAGAAAGGAAAGAGGAATGGGCACAGCCAAACGGCACCATTTTTTCCCCCAAAGTTGTCAATTTTCATTACAAAAAGGCACTGTGCATTATGAAAGTTCACAAAATATGAAGCTAATAATAAACTGCTAATCTTCACGCGCCGTGGTTTGTGGAGTCTAAAATCATTCTGTAAAGTATGAACTACATCTAAATCCAGTAACTATTAACATGTAAGTTACTTAGATTAGTTAACAGGGTTGACTGAAATTTGGGCTGAAGTGGGACCATCTGAATTGATTCTTTTTATTACTTCATCATTATCCATTTTCCTCTATTTTCACAGAAATAAGTGTGTACATGAATAATGCATGTTCACGGCCAAACACAACCTATTCTGAGAGCACAGCTCCTCATAAAAATGTTCTTTGGATTACATGCTGGGCCATACAGATCTTATGGTGTATATCTATTAAATATTACTTTTAAAGTTCATTGTAAGTTACATTTTCCCCTTTTCCCTATTTGTCAAAAAGTACGGGGTGGAGTCAAAGCATTTTCTTTTTCTCATAAATGATCAGAAAATGATTTCAGAGAGACAGTTCAGTGCAAAGGATGTATGTCAATTCCAGGCAGGTTTTTCCAGCCAAGAATTGCTCTCACTGATACATTTTGCTCTTTAATTCTATTCCAAAATTCTCCAGTATCCAGACACTGGGTCTCATTTAAAGACTTCTGCACAATCTGAAGCATCCTCCTCACAAACATATATCCTGATTAGGAAAATTCTTAGTCAGCTCTTGGGCAAAAAGAACTAGAAAGAGTTTAAGTATCTTGCTCTAAGGTATGCTTCCCAATTCCTGAATCATTATAAATCTTTACTGACCCTTCTGAATCTTTCTGAAGTCTCATTATCCGAACTGGACAAAGAGCTTTACTACTTGTATCACCGATGCATTGATATGTGCAGTAATACAGATAATTTGGCAAAGCATCTGCATTAAAACAGTTGATTAAAGCACAAACAGAAGATCCATTTAGCAAGAAAGACATTACTAAAATACATTAGTTTGGCACTCAAATGGGATTTAACACAGAAGTTGAAAACTAGAGTATAAACTAGCTTACCTAGCTGATGCTCATTAAAGTTGAGTTCTCTCCAGCTATCATGACTCAGTGGGTGTTGAAGTGAATCCTCAGTTTGTTTCAAAGTGAATTGCCAAAGCTATTTTTTTCATTGTTTGAACAGATTTTCCATGACTTAAGTTAGCAAATAACATGGAACATAGCGAAAGTGGAATAATGCAGTTCCCTGTCACAAGAACAACGGGCCTATCATCAGCTTGCTCATTAGTGGGCTCAGCAGCACCTGCTCCAAACTGAAAGCTATCAGCAGGTGATTAAAGGATATTCTATTCATAAATTATAACTATTCCACTTTAAATATTTTATCCAATGGATATTAAAGACGCCATACTGAAAGATGGCTGCAGAATGTAGGAGGTGGATGCATGAGATAAAAGGCAACTCAGGAGGAAGTTATTTCAGATATTGTGGGAGTTAGCTAGGATTTACTTTAGGGAAAAATATTACTGTACAAACTCCTGCTGAGTAAATGTGGTTTTAAGAGCTTGTTGCCTTAAGCCCTTTATTTTGCTTTATTTTATGTACATTCTTACCCAAATCCTCCCTTGACATTGGCACATATCATGACAACTGTGGTCTTTGAATAAGTCCAGATTGTTAAAATATAAATGGATGGTAAATATAATATACACAGTTATGGTAACCTCATATTTTGAAAACTGGAATGGTATCTGTTCAAAGAGTCCCTAGGGCCCAACGCTAGCATGAAGTTTCACAGCAGAAAGATCATCCAAACTTAAACAAAAGAAAATAAAGCACCATTTCTTTTCAAGTACAATGGACTGACATAGAGGGAAACTCAGCGGGGCCAAATTCATCCCAAATGTTAAAACCATGGACTACCATGGCACTAAGGGTCTGAGATGAGCTTGGCTTGCTGTGGCTATGGCATTTAATTTAATTAACACATTCTTAAAAAAATGCAAGTACTAAGTAATATGATAAATATGGAACAAATTATCAGCAACAGCAGGGAGGATTTACAATACGTTTGAAGTCATTCAGAAACCTTTGCCATCACTCAGAGTGATCTGTATGACTTTTGCTTTGCCAAGACCACGCACACAAAATGCGTTGCCATTCGACATGGAAGATGCACAAGCTGCCTCCAATGGTATAAACACCTTGCCCACGCGGGCCCAGCCTGAATGTTTTTTCACATCAGGTGTTTTCCTGACTATTGAGGACAGTGTTTTTCCATCCCTCTGGATTTGCAGACCTCCTACAACCTCTGCAAGGAGAGCTGCCATCGCCTGCATGGGGAGTTTAGGGCTGCAGGGCTCTGTGGGACCCCCAGGACACGACGCTGAGGCGCGCAAGCCAGGCCGGGCAATGGCTGCACTGGGGTGCCAGGGACGCTGCCCAACCAACAACTCTGTTGTGGCCCCTTCCCCACAAGGGCCCTGGCTCACCCTGTCCCTCTCGGGCATGGGCACTACCTGACAGGAGGCAGCGATGGCCACCAGCAGTTGGCGAGGAGGAAGCCATCCACGCAGGCCGAGCTTTAGCAACGAGGCGCCATTTCCTGAGGGCAGCTCCGACCGTGCGACCTGGAGGCTGTGGAAAAGAGTTTTTTTTTCCTCCCCATCACGCTCATTTATAGACGCCCGGGTTTGCACTGCCCTCGCCCGCCGGCGGAGCACGCGGCCCCGGGGCCGGCAGCCGCCCTTACCTGACGCTTCCCAGGAGAGGGCGCTGCGCCGCGGGCGCCATTTTGGGCGAGGCTGAGGCGAGGCGGGCGCGCTGAGGCGGGAGGCGCCGCGCGAGGCCGAGGCGCCTCCCCAGCGGCTCTGGGAACGGCGGGATAGTCCGTAGCCAGCGAAACTCCTTTTTAAATAGGAACTAGGGGCAGCTGCAATATTCGGACAATAAAGGATTTTGTTTTGTGTGCTTTTGTGTGTGTGTTTGCACTGATGTGTTATGTGATTCTTATCTCAAAGCCCCACTCTCTTCAGGAAAAAAAAAATCCTCACTGCAGGGTGTCATGGCAGCACCCGAGGTGTCGATCACTACCTACGTAATCCACATTGATCTGTGTTTTTAGTATCAACCTAGGGAGCTTGGTAAGGATATGTTCATTTAAGCTGGTAAAAGTATCTGCTCTTCCCCGAATAGAAAGTAACGCGTCCTTCACGCAGGAAGCTTCACGAGGGCTGCTGCGCCGGCCACCTGCATGGAGGGGATGAGACTTGAGGCTGGACAGTGAAATGCGGCAGGGCTTAAGCGACGGCGTTTTGTAAGACTGGTCTTCTCCAAGGATCCAAGGCAGGGTAAGGCACAGTCTGTTCTTCACTGGCATCTGCCAGGTTTCTCCACATATCCCGGGACGCGCAGCACGGCAGCATCCTGGTATCTAAGTGCCTGTAGTTGAGTGAAAGCTCAGTTTCAGGCACGCGGCTCCAGACTAGGACCAGCGACATGTACCAAAATGCTGGTTTATACACGTCTAATCAAGTAAAAAGACGCAGGACAGCTGCAAGTTGCATGGGGGGTAACGTCAGCCTTTGTGAGGCGCAGCGAACCGTCCGCCGTGCTCTATGGCTGCTTTGAAGGACCTGGAACGGCAGCCTCCAGCTGAGCCCGCGGCGCACGAATTTACACTTGGTGCATCTTACATCTGGAGACAAGCAGCGTATAACTCTATACGTTGGAGCCGCGCCAGGGTTAAGCCCCCAGTCGTTGAAGCTGGATCCCTGGTAGCACTCGTGATGGGAGGTCAGGCGCAATGAAAGAGCCCTAGTAGTTCACGGAGGAACACACCAGCACCTCTCCTGATGGGAGGTCAGGCACAGTGAGCGGGAGGGCCCCCCTCGTGCTGGCAGCTCCGCTCCAGCCTTTGGCCAGGCTCCAGAAGATTAAAATAGAGCCTTAGAATGTCCCCTCCGCAGCACCGCCAGCCCCGGCCCTGACAAGCCGGGGGTTGTGCTCGAACGTGAGTCCCGCGGGAGCCCGGGCTCTACCCGAACAGCTGAGGCACTGAGCAGGGCTGAGCAGGCGGCGTTGCTGCGCCCGAGACTCGGCCGGGAGCAGCGGGATCCGGACGGAGCCGGGAGGCAGACGGGAGCTGAGCGAAAGCAGGCGGCGGCAGAGGGGGAAGGAGCGGTGCTGCTGCCCCATGAGAAAGCGTACAAAAATCCTGGTTCTTCTGGGGCCGAGTTCAAAGCGTGAGCGCCTGCGAGCAGCGGGGCGGTTAAACTGCTCCAGCCCCAGCTCTGGTTTAGCTCCTTTTTGTCTCTAAATACACAAAGCAACATTTTCCTCTCAGACAATTTAGAAAGCAACATGGGGGGAGGTGAAGGCTGTGCAGGTTCTTTTTAATGCTACCATGTATGAAGTAAAATCACTTATGACCCACAAATTACCACAGCTGAGGGAGCTGGACCCACCTTTTCATACATGTCTGACCAGTATCGTGCACCTGATTGCAACAGGGAGGACCCGAGTGCCACTGCCGTCAACAGCAGGGGCAGATGTCAGCATCTCTTACAGAAGGGCATTTCATCCTCACCATCCAATGTGGATTTATCAGCATTTAAGAAATGCACCCACACCTGAAATATTTTGCTTCAGGATTTTTAGAAAGCGATTACAAGGAGCACTGGACAGAGTGCTTTGGCCTTGCTTTTTGTTCTGAGAAGTCAGAATTGTTGACTAAATTTTATAAGTAACTTATCTTGAAAATATCACATTCAAAGATTTTCATGTTTCCAAAACAAGACCTTTATAGTTGCTGCTACTACATATATACATACATATATAGTATTTAAATTAACTTTAGCTTTATTTTTGCAGCTTAAAAGCTGCTTCTCAAATTTGCCCTTTTTGTAGGTATTGTTGAGTATAAAAGCAGTTTTTTTTCCCAGCATGTTTTCTAAACTGAAAGTGGACTAAAAAGTCAGAATACATGAACCTGATATTCATACAGTAAAGTCCTACTGATAAATAATAGTTTAAAAACTTTAAAGAAAACAGAAACATTTTTAGTAACTTTTTTCTAAATGAACACTTATGAAAGAGAGTTTGAAAACAGCAGTCCAGGGAAGACAGAGAGGAATTTTATTAATAAAGACTTTTTGTATGTTTGCAAAACAAACAAAAAACCCAATTCAAACCCAAAGCTTTTTATTTAAAGACCAAATTTTAAAATGAGTTAACAGATTGCTCAGAAAGATGAAGGTTTATGTAAGTTAACACATTTGCATGGAACAACAAAATGGTTATCTTTTGCTCTCAGAAGATCAAGTCAAAAACATGCCTGTAAGAGTTTAAGTTCTTTCCAGTTGGTTTAAAAGCATTTCAGTAAAACAGCATACGACACAGAGGCAATTATAAAACAGCACTGTCTTTCTTCAAAAAACTATGGCAGACTTACTCTGAAGAAAGGTCTGTAAGAATTGCACTGTTCACCCACTTATCTTCTTATATAAAGAAGAAATCTCAGCTCTGGGCAAGCAAAACCATACGAACAACCAGGGCCTAAAAATGCATGATACATGCAAAAATGCACCAAAGAAATTTAAGTACATGCACACACAAAAATCCCTCTTTATCCTCTGGTGTTTTTTTCCTAGTTAATTTCCTTGAAATTACTATACATGATTGATTACTTGCCTTTTTTTTTTCACTTTTACTAGCTCAGTAAATGCGTTAAGAATCCTAATATACTGAAGTTAAAAACCAAGGAAACGAAAATGACAGTCATGTTTTATCTTACATTTTAAGAAATATTTTGTTCTGTAGTTTAACTCTACTTTGGCTGTGCTTTATTTAAAATACTTTCCATCTGTGAAAATATCCACAGATACGCAGTAGGGTGCTGCTATTCTGAAGCTTGCAATGAGTTGGCATGTCATGGCTGAAATACAGACGTTTGTCAGCATCTACATTACCAAATATACTTGTGCACAAGCCATAGGTAATAGATGATGTTGTAGGGATGCTAGTCAGAAAATTGTGTCCAACTCCCTGCTCTGCAACAAGCTCTGTGCGTGACCTTGGGCATATCACGTATTCCAGCTACGGCATTATCTGTACAGAAGGGAGAACAGTGCAGGAAACGTGTTGGGAGGCTCAGACAGTATTTAAGGTGGTTAAAATAGATGTAACAAAGTAAACGATCAGTTACCCAAAAGAGACTCATTCCAATTTCACTGCAGCATTCAAAATGGAACTGTTATATAAGGTTTATAAGGTAATTCTCTCAGTGGGTAATATCTGGGGTGTTTCTTGACTTCAATCAGATTATATAAGCCCACAATGCAGTATGTTTACAACGTGACTTGAAAGCATGGATTGCCACCAGAAATACCCGGCAGATTCTGTTGGCCTGTCACTGTAAACCCCCAGCTCAAAACTACAGAGCCTGTGACAGCCTCCAGGCGGGGAGCCCGTGGGGTCTCAGCGCTCTCCCCGCCCCGATGCGCACGCCGGTCTGCCGGCAGGTCCTCAGCAGGGCACAGACACAGGTCAGAAACACGCCTGGCTACCAACAATGCACACCTCTACGAAGGCATTTACATACATGCAGACTGAGTTTCTGTTGTCTTTGCTGGAAGATTGCTTTCATCCATCAACTCTAAAAGTCTGCCTGTTTTATTTAGATTTCTAAATATTAGAGTGATGTAAAAATGTGGAGACCACGTCTGAAAGGTTGGCCTTACAAAAAATCACTTACATTCCAGTAAAAATAAAAGAATTCTGAGAAAAAACAAACTACATTCAAATTTC
Organism: Crypturellus undulatus; assembly: GCA_013389825.1. Classification (NCBI taxonomy): domain Eukaryota; kingdom Metazoa; phylum Chordata; class Aves; order Tinamiformes; family Tinamidae; genus Crypturellus; species Crypturellus undulatus. The sequence continues at coordinate 218,221 of VWPW01015214.1, forward strand.
CATTGATTGTAAAGCTCATGTATGTGGGTATCTGTTGATAGTCAGCTAGACCATATTTGAAAAAAAGAAGTTTAAAGATTATATGTATGTAGGGTATTTAAGATTACATGAATGTATGTTACTGTCTTTTTTGTTAGGATAGAGAAGAGTTGAAATGCCTGATTTTAGAAGGTCACAGGAGTTTGTAAGAATATGAAAGCACTTCAAGTCTTTTAAAGCTTGAAAGAGCTAGGTTTCTATATTAGATCAAACAAAAAAATCTATGTTAAGAATATTTTTATGACAATGATTCACTCGAATAAGTCTAAGATTTCTTTTCCTGACCAATCTTTTTTTTTCTAAAATAGTATTTAATATCTTAAGTTATAAAAAATATTTGTAGTCTTCAAAATTGTTTTTATTGTCCATGTTATGTACTATACATGCCTCTTTCAGGAATTATTAAAGAAGCATGAGTCATACGGCACTCATTTACTCTTGGCTCATCGCCACCTTCAATATATATTTTGCTATTTTCAAGCCATTTGTAGGTACATATGCATGAAAATACTGTTGTGTCAAGTCCCAAGGTCATAGTTAGCACAACATACATTGTTCATCTGTATATTTACAAAGTTTTAAAGCACATAAAATTGTGCATTATTATGTAGCAAAGTTTAAACTTTAACATACACTTGGTTGCATATATAGCAACAAGTTACAATAAAAATCTGAACAAAGACAACCAATAAACAGCCAAATTGCTATGTACAAACAAGGCAGGAAGCAATTAAACACTGCCTTGCACATTTCACTTAAATTACTTTTTCTCTGAGGGGAAAAAAACAACCCCTCTTCCCCTCCCCCAAGTCCCCAACAACCCTGAACAGTCTTCATTTTTTTCAGTTAAATAACGGGGGCACAAACCCTTCGTGCAGCTCCCATGGCATTCAGTAGGAAATTCACTTGCATAATATGGGAGTGAAATTTGGTCCCTGTTATAAGATACAGCAGTACCTTCCGCAGTGCATATTCCCATCACAGTACAACTTGCAACATAGCCCATGAGGCTGGCCCTCTGCACCCTCCTCAGACAACAGTCTCGCTGATCTCTGGGGGAATATCCCATGAGATAAGCAGACTTCTGTCTTTTTTTGCATGTATTTCTTTATATATATCAGCATAATTGTGGCGTTTTCATATTAACTCCACCGACCCAGGTCCTCGTGTGGTATTACGCCAGCATCCTGAGTGAGTGGAGCTCTGCTGATTTATACTAGGTGATATCTAACTTCAGTGGACCTACTCATCTTGATTTACATTGGTGCAAAAGAACCTGACATGAGGTCCAAAGACAGCAGGGCTAGACCTTTACATAAATTAAAACACAAAATGTCTGTGCCATTTAGCTTAAAATGTGCTTAATAAATTACTAAAGTTCACAGTTGAAAGTAATTCGTGATACACCAATCACTTTCTTTAGATCAACATTTTTTTTCAAAAAAGAAAATGAAAATAATAATATTAAAAATCATTCTTTTTATTTGACCAGCAAAATAGGAGGTTTTCTGTAGCCTAGTGTCAGACCAGCCTTAATATACATAGAATGCCTAAGGTTGGAAGGGACCTCCAGAGGTCATCTAGTCCAACCCCCCTGCACACGCAGGGCCACCTAGAGCACATGGCACAGGACTGCATCCAAGCGGGTCTTGAAGATCTCCAGAGAAGGAGACTCCACAACCTCTCTGGGCAGCCTGTTCCACTGCTCTG